>JAQRGA010000067.1:0-107150 GCA_029237695.1 Conchocele bisecta | reverse complement strand
TGGCGATTCAATTTTCATGTTGGTGAGAGGATTTTCACTGGTCCGATTTGGCGAGTGACACATCGGGCAAGGCCATTCTGTATTTTCAGAAAACTAAAAAAATTTGATTAATTTCCAGCTATTTCAAATTATTTTCTTTATTTCACTGATTTTAAGCGGTTTATGAATTATTTCTGTAACTTTCATACACCCTATAGATTTATGTTGTGAACCATCATGTCTCACCATTCGCGTTGACAGCATGACTTTGCATAAAAAAACATATCGCCGGTTTAACATTAGCCCAGCACAGATTACTGTCTTATATTCAGTGTCATTCCTATAAAAATTGTTTGATTTTGTCTTCGTCTGGTGCTACACACCAAACAAGGAGTTCGAAGTTATACAAATTTGCACTAAAAACGAACTTTCTAGACCAAAATGTGCGTACGTGACAGTAGTCTTGTTCTGACTTAGGGGAGATAACTGTATACTAATGGATTTATTATAGTCGAACATTTATTTTTGAAGATAACTTTATAATAAACGGATAAAGAAGGAATAATACTATATAATCTTAATAGTATGTACATTAGTACTCGTTTAAAAGCTGTAGAAATATAATTGTTAACAAATTTAAATGATTTTGTGTTTATTATAATACTCCTTTTTAGGCACCATCTCGTTATTACATTCTAACACATGACTCCATTTTCTTGTCCAACATGAAAACGCCAATAGCAAAATAATTCGAACATCCCGGCTGTAGATTTTCCATGGACATACAGGAAATTATGGATGTCCACGGAAACTCTGTGGAAACCATGGAATAAATGCGGAAACACTGGAATATGCTGGACAATGTCCATGGAAAGTATGGACGTCGTCCATGGAAAGTGCGGACATTGTCCATGGAAATACTGGAAAAAGCATGGAAATACTGGAAAAAGCATGGAAATTCAGTTAAAAGTGAGAACTTAGTAATTTTTTTCTACAAAATTTGACTCAGAAAATTTCAAGAGCGGAAAAAGAGCGGAACATACCGGAAATCTGAGAAATTTTCAAAGTTGTTTTTATTGTTAAAACTTCTGGAATCAAAATACTGATAACTCAAAGTGAAATTATTACATGGTTTTCTATATAGTAGAACAAACAAATTTCGCTCAATCATACTATTTCCTCAGTCCCTTGGACTTTGAGTAAATATAAGTGTGGATTGTATTTGTAATCAAAGCATTTTGATGATTTCTCATAATTATGTGGCTGTGACTGGAGAAATGAGGCTTATGGTATTTCTGACCAGTGCTCTTGATCCAATAGCACACTCCTGTAGCCTGATAACAATTAGGTACATTGGTTGTTAAAAGCATGACAGGTGTTTCACTGATGACATGGCGAACAGTTTCAGATTCGGATGAGACTCTGATCTGGATATACACTGGTCGGAAAACCCATAAGCCCCACTTCTCCAGTCACATCCACTTATGACACACTTGTACAGTATTTGTCCGCAAATAACCTTCCATATTGCATCACAGTTTTTTGCTTGTAGATGGAATACTATTGTGCATACAGACACCATACTTGGACAACCTTTTCTCATAGGGATGTACACCAATAACCCCTGATCTATATTTGACCTTGACCTACATTTCCTCTTGAATTACTTACTTAATTCCCCTTGGTTATGGTTTTTAGTCAACCTTGGTTAAGGTTTTTAGTCAAGGTTGTAGATGGAATACTATTGTGCATACAGACACCATGCTTGGATAACTTTTTCTCTTAGGGATGTACATTAATAACCCCTGACCTATATTTTACCTTGACCTACATTTAACCTTGAATTATTACTTACCCCTTGATTAGTTGTACTTCAAACTTGGTTAAGGTTTATAGTCAAGCTTGTATATGGAATACTCCTGGGCCAACAGCAACCATATATGGACAACTTCATCTCCTAGTGATGTACATCAATAATCCCTGACCTATATTTGACCTTGACCTACTTTAACCCTTGGATTACTTAGTTATTTCCCCTTGGTTAAGGTTTTAAGTCAAGCTTGTATATGGAATACTCCTGGCCGTGAGCAACCATACTTGGAAAACATCTCCTAGTGATGTGCATCAATAACCCCTGACCTATATCTGACATTGACCTACATTGAACCTTGAATTACTTAGTTAATTTCCCTTGGTTAAGGTTTTTAGTGAACCTTGGTTAAGGTTTTATGCGGGCCGTGGCCATCTTCTTTGTCAAGCTGTGTGTACATCGACAACCCTCGTAGTCGAGCTATGCTGTTCTCCTACAGCTCTTGTCTAAATATAAAATCATGTTTCAGCAACACAGTAGAATCTACTCAGTTTTAGACAATTTTACTGTGCTGCCAAACATGATTTTAAGAAAAACAAGAATAAAATTCCAAATAATCAGAGGACAATTCTTTGTTTCCAGCACATTACAGACACAATTTTAATACACTTACACATACAAAACAAGCATAATTAATATAAAATACACACAGACTGGGCAAAATACTGACAGACAGGCTGACAGACACATGGACGATTATGCATGCACATATGGGTTGTAGGAAATATTTTGGGTCTGTAGAGAGATAGAGGCCAAAAATAAGCGCCTGAAATACAGACATACAACAACAACAACCACATTTTAAAAAAAAAAAGGCATCAGGAACAGACAGTTATTTTGATTTAAAAACAAATTTAATGTAAATTAAAATCAAAACCACAGTAAGGGATTTCATAAACACATAAACTAGACTTCTAGAAATGATTGAGACTTATTATTATCATTTAAATCAAATAAGGTGAGGATTTCGAAATTATGAAATAATTAACCAGTAACCGACTGGATCCAGTAACCCCAACTTGTGTGATATTGGGCTTCCACTCCCACTGTCTTAGAAACATTAGAACATTTATTGTAGTTAATATATGTTAGTTATGAGTACATACCTCTAATTACACTGCATTACATATGAGGTATGATGGAGTAGTCTTTCCAAATGTGCGTTTGAAGCCTTCTTTGTTTACTTTCTACTTAGTGCCAATAGTGGGGAGTGACCTAAGAATCTTGCTAATACACAGTTTTGGTAATATTTTTGTGTCCTACTGTACATCAGCCATATTTTAATTCTATAGCCCACCCATGCTCAAGGTCAAGGTCAAATTGTTTACAAATGTGCGTTGGAGTTTTTTTGTAAAATCTGAGTTAAAAGTTTTTCCGTATCTAATATCTCCACAACCCGATGTGACTGTTTGACTTGAAACTTCACATACCTCATCATCCATATTTTCATCCAATAGCCCAGCCATGTGGCCCCCATGCCCAAGGTCAAGGTCAAATTATTACCTAGAAACTTGCGTTAAAGTGTTTTTCTTAAATCTGAGTTAAAAGTGTATAACGTACTGCTCAATATCTTCAATACTTCTTTATCACCATCCATATTTTATTCTATATAGCCCATCCATGCAGCCCCCATGCCAAGGTCAAGATCAAATGACCCTGAAATTTGCATTAAAGTTTTTGTAAAATCGGCCATCTGATACTTGAGAGCTATAAATCCTGTCGTACCCCAGTAAAAGAGTAACCAGATTAATGCTGATCATATTACTTTTTGTGGTTGGAGCTTAAAGTGACTGGTGTGGCATGGACCTGACACCTGTAGCCTATTTCATCAACATTGCAAAGTATACTTTAGTAGCAAAGTATACTTTGAGGGAGAAATTTTAAATTTTATGATAAATTTATTAATTTTTATTATACTGAATTTATTACATTATCACAGCCATTTTGGCTGTAGGCTGTGATAATGTAATAAATTCAGTATAATAATTCTGCATACTTTTAATCATGAAATATATGCATTTGTTAGTGCTATATGGAATAATGCATTTCAGGAAAAATAAATGATTACTCCCTCAAAGTATACTTTGCTAGTAAAGTATACTTTGCAATGTTGATGAAATAGGCTACAGGTCAGGGTGTTCTCATTTCAGGGCTGAATATACAATGTGTATTTTTCTGTAAATAATCAGTTCTGATTTTAGGAATTTTCCTCATTATGGACATGTTAAATACTGGATTAATAATACAAGTCGCACCCGTTTGTCCGGCCTTGAATGATCTTAGCTGTTGATATGCCATTAAACACTAATCATCAATCAATGACCATGGATGTCTCACTAAAACTGTGTCCCTGATTAACAGCAAACATTTCAGTCCTCATATTTTCCATGAAAGATGTGGACGTCGTCCATGGAAAGTCCATGGAAGATGTGGACATCGTCCATGGAAAGTCCATGGAAGGTGTGGACGTCGTCCATGGAAACTGGCCCAAAACGCCCTGGAAAATATTCCATGGAAAGAGTGGACGTAATCCATGGAAAGTGTGGACATTGTCCATGGAAAATGCGGAAATTGTCCATGGAAAGTATGAAATTGATTTTTTTTCTTCATTTTTTCTGGTGTGGAAGGAGGGCGGAATTTGGGTGGAAAGTTGTCCAAATACTCCGGTCTTTTTCCATGGAAATGTTTCCATGGAACTTCAGTGGAATTTCCATGGAAAATGCGGAAAATCTACAGCCGGGATTTAATTGGTTTCCCAGTGAAGGAAATTTTGTATTTTCATTGTTAAATATACAAGGAAGCTCTCACCCACCCTACACATTTTGCTGTTGAACATACATGCAACACCATTGGCAATCCATCAGTCATTATTATGTTCTTATGCTTCATATTTTGAACAAGCTAGTATAATACCAATCTAAGGGTCCTGGTCATTATTTATGACCCAGGGTGGGTTGGGGTGGGAATGGGGCTGGATAAATTTTGTTAACTCACCTTAAGAAAAATATAAGCCCCCCACCTTTTCCAACAGCTTTTCATTAAATTTTCAAGGCCCCCCCCCCCACCCCCCCAAATTAATAATGTTCAAACGAGACGGTTCAAATGAACGGTAACAACACTCCCCCCCCCCCCCCCCACCCCCATTGAACAATTAATAATGTTCAAGCCCAAAACGAAACGGTTCAAATGAGTGATATATACGTTTTGTAAGAACTTGTAGCCAAAGCCCATTGTATGTATTAAAGTCTTATTTGCAATAAACTATGTTTATGTTTATACTTTTTCCGATTAAACAACTTAGCCATTTCAGACAACCTTGTGCAATCTGCTATTTCAATCTCACACAAAGTTTCTTTTGTGGCAATGTTATGGCACGCTTATGATGTGCTATCTTGCAAAGTAACGGTTGTGGCAACTTTGTGGCAACCTGCTATTTTCAATCTGGCAACAAGTTTCATTTGTGGCAATGTTCTGGCACGCTTATCATGGGTCATCTTGCAAAGTACCAGTTGTGGCAACTTTGTGGCAACCTGCTATTTAAATCTCACACAAAGGTTTGTTTGTGGCATGGTTCTGGCACGCTTATGATGCACATTTTGTATAAAGTACCCGTTGTGGCAATGTTCTGGCACATAGTACTATTTTGTGGCACACTTGTGGCAATGTGAGACTGGGCAGAAAAAAGGTTGCCGCTAGCGGCACGTATCTGCAACCTTGCAGCACAGTCTTCTGGCACACTGATCAGGTTGCCGCAAGGTTGCGGCAACCTTGCGGCAAGGTTTTCATTTCTGTAAGGGGGTGGCTACTGATCATGACTTGCATATCGGTTGTGGGGCCTATATCAGTTGTGGGGCCTATAAAACATACAGGAAGTGCTTTGTCAGCCATTTTTAGCTCGACTATTCGAAGAATAAGTAGAGCTTATGTTGTCACCCCGGCGTCGGCGTCGGCGTCACCGTCACGCCTTGGTTAAGGTTTTTAGTCAAGCTTGTATATGGAATACTACTGGCCCTACACCCACCATACTTGCACAACTTCATCTCCTAGTGATGTACATCAATAACCCCTGATCTATATTTGACCTTGACCTACATTTCCCCTTGAATTACTTGGTTAATTCCCCTTGGTTAAGGTTTTTAGTCAACCTTGGTTGGTTTTAAGGTTTTTAGTCAAGTTTGTATATGCAATACTACTGGCCCTACACCCACCATACTTGGACAACTTCATCTCCTAGTGATGCACATCAATAACCACTGATCTATATTTGACCTTGACCTACGTTTCCTCTTGAATTACTTACTTAATTCCCCTTGGTTAAGGTTTTTAGTCAACCTTGATTAAGGTTTTTTTTTTCAAGCTTGTACATTGAATACTATTGTGCATCCAGACACCATACTTCGACAACCTTTTCTCATAGGTATGTACATCAATAACCCCTGATCTATATTTGACCTTGACCTACATTTCCTCTTCAATTACTAACTTAATTCCTTTTGGTTAAGGTTTTTAGTCAACCTTCTATATGGAATACTACTGGCCCTACACCCACCATACTTGCACAACTTCATCTCCTAGTGATGTACATCAACAACCCCTGATCTATATTTGACCTTGACCAACATTTCCTCTTGAATACTTAATTCCCCTTGGTTAACGTTTTTAGTCAAGCTTGTAGATGGAATATCCTGGCCCTACACCAACCATACTTGGACAACTCATCTCCTGTGATGTACATCAACAACCCCCTGACCTATATTTGACCTTGACCTACATTTAACCTTGAATTCCTTACTTAATTCCCCTTGGTTAAGGTTTTTACTCGACCTTGGTTAAGCTTTTTACTCAAGCTTGTACATGGAATACTATTGTGCATACGACACCATAATTGGACAACCTTTTCTCATAGTGATGTACATCAATAACCCCTGATCTATATTTGACCTTGACCTACATTTCCTCTTGAATTACTTACTTAATTCTCTTTGGTTAAGGTTTTTAGTCAAGCTTGTAGATGGAATACTCATGGCCCTACACCAACCATACTTGGACAACTTCATCTCCTAGTGATGTACATCAACAACCCCCTGACCTATATTTGACCTTGACCTACATTTAACCTTAAATTACTTACTTAATTCCCCATTGGTTAAGGTTTTTACTCAACCTTGGTTAAGGTTTTTAGTCAAGCTTGTAGATGGAATACTATTGTGCATACAGACACCATACTTGGATAACTTTTTCTCATAGGGATGTACATCAATAACCCCTGACCTTTATTTTACCTTCACCTACATTTAACCTTCAATTACTTGGTTAATGTTTAGTCATTGTTGTATATGGAATACTTCTGGGCCTACATCAACCATACTTGGACAACTTTATTCTCCTAGTGATGTACATCAATAATCCCTGACTATATTTGACCTTGACCTACTTTTATCCTTGGATTACTTAGTTATCTCCCTTGGTTACGTTTTTTACTCAAGCTTGTATATGGAATACTCCTGGGCCTACATCAACCTACTGGACACGCACCTAATACGTCCAAGGTCAAGGTCACTGTTGAAGGTCAAAGGTCAAACCTATTGAAATTCCCTTCCGCTCTATATCTTCTACACCGATGCATGGATTATCAAATTGCTAACCACGCACCTACGTCCAAGGTCACAGTTGAAGGTCAAAGGTCAAACCTATTGAAATTCCCTTCCGCTCTATATCTTCTACACCGATGCATGGATTATCAAATGGCTTGGCACAGATGTTTCTCATGATGAGAAGGTGTGTTGCAATCAATAACCACGCACCTACGTCCAAGGTCAAGGTCACAGTTGAAGGTCAAACCTATTGAAATTCCCTTCCGCTCTACATCTTCTACACCGATGCATGGATTATCAAATGCCTTGGCACAAATGTTTCTCAGGATGAGAAGGTGTATCGCAATCAATAACAACGCACCTACATTCAAGGTCAAGGTCACAGTTGAAGGTCAAAGGTCAAAAATATTGAAATTCCCAAATGGCTTGGCACAAATGTTTCTCACGATGAGTGTGTCGCGATCAATAACCACGCACCTATGTCCAAGTTCAAGGTCACTGTTGAAGGTCAAAGGTCAAACCTATTGAAATTCCCTTCCTCTCTATGTCTTCTACACCGATGCATGGATTAACAAATGGCTTGGCACAAATGTTTCTCATGATGAGAAGGTGTGTCGCGATCAATAACCACGCACCTACGTCCAAGGTCAAGGTCACAGTTGAAGGTCAAAGGTCAAACCTATTGAAATTCCCTTCCGCTCTATATGGATTCTTGCTCACGCACTGATGCACCTGATTATCATGCATACAAACGGCACTTCTCAAATTGCTAACCACGCACCTACGTCCAAGGTCAAGGTCAAAGAGTTGAAGGTCAAAGGTCAAAGGGCCTATTGAAATTCCCTTCCGCTCTATATCTTAACTACACCGATGCATGGATTATCAAATGCCTTGGCACAAATGTTTCTCAGGATGAGAAGGTGTGTCTCGATCAATAACCACGCACCTACGTCCAAGGTCAAGGTCATAGTTGAAGGTCAAAGGTCAAACCTATTGAAATTCCCTTCCGCTATATCTTCTACACCGATGCATGGATTATCACACTATGCCCAGGGTCAAGGTCACAGACTTGATGCGTTTGAAACCTAAACGCTCGGCTAAATGGCTTATAATCAAAAATGCCTCGTTTTCTTTGGCTGCCAGTGGGGGTATTCGTGTGCCGACAGGCCACATTTCTAGTTTCCCTTGGTTAATGTTTTTAGTCAACCTTGGTTAAGGTCTTTATGTAGGCCGCAGCCACCTTCTTTGTCAATCTATGTGTACATCGACAACCCTCGTAGTCGAGCTATGCTGTTCTCCTACAGCTCTTGTTTTTATAGAAATTGAGGGAAACTGACTTTCCAGATTTTGTTATTACACAATAATTGTATATAAGACATTAGAATTTGTGAGGTATAGTATATATACCGTGCAGGGTACATAATTATTACTTCACTGTGTAACAACAACGTTTGTTCTAAGAAATGTACAGTCAAATGTGTTTGTACTGAATATTCTTTAACAAATGTTAATTTAAATTTTCCATATTGTTTGGGGAACTTGTGCAATATATTTGTTGTATCCAAGTCGTTGGGTACATGATGTATATATAATGTAAATTCCTTTTTGAAGGTACCCCTCAACCCACTTGAAACAAAAATTGTCGACTGCTGATTTTTAGTATTTTCTTAATTTAGATCTATTAACATATTTTGGCAGCACAGTGGAATCGTCTGACTTTCTGACAGGGACGATTTTACTGTGATGCGAAAACATGTTTTTGAGGAGAAATAAGAATAATAATTCAAATCAGCAGACAACAATTTTCATTTGCAGCGGGTTAAGAATTACATGTAAGCATCATTATGCAAAATTAAACAATTATTGTACATAAGACTTTGTAAGTTGTGGGGTATATACTGTGCAAGATACATGCTTTGAACACTTTGTAACAACAGAGTTTATTCTCGGTAATGTACAAATTCAAACCATTTTGTTCTCAGCATTCTTTCAGAAGAGGTAATTTAAATAGCCCATCTGTAGGGACCTTTGTATAATATATGTATATTTATTGTATAAAACCATTTGAGTTTTGGGGTATATATAATATTGTATTCCCCCAATATCTTGTATTTAAGCATTATCATTCTGTCTACGGTAGTTCATCCGACTATTTCTATTGACAAATCAAATCTAGGATAAATGTTAAACTAATTTATTTACACTACTTATATTTGCAGCTAATTTTTATCCCCTCGCGTAGTGAAAATTGGATATAGGGATGCAAAATGTGTCCGTCCGTCCGTCCGTCCGTCCGTCCCTCCGTCCGTCACAAAAACTTAATGTTGGGGTTAATCTGTAATAACTTCTGTTTCCCTTGATGGAATCCTCCAATATTTCACTGATGCCTTTGTAACATCATCCTGCTTCATTCTACAGAACACCCATGGGACATTTCAAGCCCAGGGTCAAGGTCACGAACTTAGAAATATCTCGGTATCGAAATCAAGCACCAAAGCGAGGGGATACATGCTGTTGGTGGCATTCTTGTTTAATATGGTCGAGATGTTCTGGTAGAAGCTACACCTGAATGTGTATCACCATCAATGTATTCATTGAGCAGATTCCCATAGCAGCATTCATACATATACACTTTTGCCAATGGCTTGGTGGGCATGATATGCTGGCCGTGGCCATCTAGTTTATAATCTGTGGTAGAAGAGGAATGTTGGCAAGATAAAAATCTGTACTCTAAGGCTTCTAAGCGGGGATTGAACTCATGACCCCAATATTTTGTAGCAAACACTCTATCAGGTCACTTTAAAAGTCAGCTTGTACTGCGAGGCAGTACAATATGATTGAAGGTTGCAAGTCATTGCTACATCAAATTAAAAAAACAATGTATTTATTATCTTCCGGCAGCTGCACAGTTCCTCGACCGTCTAAATCTGGTTACTTCGGTCATAATATATCTATATTTATTTTATCGAAGCCATTTAGGTTGTGGGGTATATATAATACTATATACCTATAATTAATTTATCATATTTATACCCCCCGCAACGAGTTGTTAAGCATCAGTATTCCAGTTCACCTGACTATTTCTATAGACAAATCTGTTTTTGGATAAATTTTGAAAAATCTATGCACACATTATAATTTTAGGAACCTAAACTCAGTATTCTCCTTTTGTCGCTACATGCAATGTTCCACTATAATGTTATATAATTTGTGGGGTATATATTGTGCACGGTACTTACATGTACTGCACGCTGTGACACTAGTATTGGCTCTCAGAAATTTTGTGTTTAGGCATTATCCTTCTGTCTAGTTCATTCGCGACTATTTCTATATATTGAAAAATATATTTTTGGATACATATTATAATAATCTATGTACACTTCCTATATCTAAAGCTACCTGTATTTCTTCAATGTTATTTGGATGGTGGCTACTGATCATGACTTGCATATCGGTTGTGGGGCCTATATCAGTTGTGGGGCCTATAAAACATACAGGAAGTGCTTTGTCAGCCATTTTTTTTATAGAAATTGAGGGAAACTGACTTTCCAGATTTTGTTATTACACAATAATTGTATATAAGACATTAGAATTTGTGAGGTATAGTATATATACCGTGCAGGGTACATACTTCACTGTGTAACAACAACGTTTGTTCTAAGAAATGTACAGTCAAATGTGTTTGTACTGAATATTCTTTAACAAATGTTAATTTTAATTTTCCATATTGTTTGGGGAACTTGTGCAATATATTTTTTGTATCCAAGTTGTGGGGTACATGATGTATATATAATATAACTTCCTTTTTGAAGGTACCCCTCAACCCACTTGAAACAAAAATTGTCGACTGCTGATTTTTAGTATTTTCTTAATTTAGATCTATTAACATATTTTGGCAGCACAGTGGAATCATCTGACTTTCTGACAGAGACGATTTCACTGTGATGCGACAACATGTTTTTGAGGAGAAATAAGAATAATAATTAAAATCAGCAGACAACAATTTTCATTTGCAGCGGGTTAAGAATTACACGTAAGCATCATTATGCAAAATTAAACAATTATTGTACATAAGACTTTGTAAGTTGTGGGGTATATACTGTGCAAGATACATGCTTTGAACACTTTGTAACAACAGAGTTTATTCTCGGTAATGTACAAATTCAAACCATTTTGTTCTCAGTATTCTTTCAGAAGAGGTAATTTAAAAAGCCCATCTGTAGGGACCTTTGTATAATATATGTAAATTTATTGTATAAAACCATTTGAATTGTGGGGTATATATAATATTGTGTACCCCCAATTCATATCTTGTATTTAAGCATTATCATTCTGTCTAGTTCATCCGACTATTTCTATTGACAAATCAAATCTTGGATAATGTTAAACTAATTTATGTACACTACTTATATTTACAGCTATTTGTTAATATGGTTGGGATGATGGCTACAGTTGCGGGGCCTATAAAACATACAGGAAGTACTCGGTCGTCCATTTTTCTTTTTATAGAAATGGAGGGAAACACTTTCCAGATTTTGTTTCTCTTGTTCTTGGTCATGGTTGTAACAGTTCTGGTTTTTATTTGTGTATTAATATTTGTAGTGTCCAGAAGGTGGAATAGTTTGTTTCAAAGGTGGAATAATGATCTGCGGTAAATGGTGAGAAATTCTGTATTTATATTCAGTAAAGAGATGTATATACCCCAGAAGGTATAAATAAAAACAAACATGTATCAAACATCTCGACCCATTGAGCCATTCTCCAGTGTGGAGCAATACAATTTATTTATATTATTTCTAGGTTTCTATGTGAAAATCGTTTAGCCAACCTTTAATTTCTATTGTGTCTATTATTCCCACAATGTAGGCATTATGGGCTGTTCATTCCCCATTTCTCTATGGACATTTAGGTCTTTCCATTCGTTCTCCTCTAATGGACATTGCGGACATACTAATTACCTCATATATTTTTTTAGCTCTGGAAGTGTTTATTATTTTTACATTTTTCCGGCACTATATAGCTTATTTTGTGCTGATGTGCCGTTAAACCCCATTTCATTCATTCCTCTCTAACGGGAAAACATTTACACATAATTTAATTTTCAGACATTATGAGCAAGAGAGTAAAACCTCCAGACATTGCCCGTTTGTATACGGAACAACATGAAGATGCACCTGGGTTCACTATGGATTTTATTCCTCAAAAAGGTATTTTTATGACTATAACGGTATTAGCGAACAGGTACACAAAATTATGGTACTTGATGATCATTATTAAATTACAATGTAATGTAGTTTGTGTATATACTGCTCATATTTAAAGTCCGGAAAAATGGCAAAAAGAAAAGAAAAAATAATTTGCTGGATGTGGGAGCCTAGCTAGCTGTTACCACGATGCTAACCAGCCTAGCACAAAAGAAATTTAAAAAAGGGTTGAAATATAATTTTTTATGCCCCACCATGATAGTGGAGGGGGCATTTAGTATTACCCTTGTCCGTCCCCAACCTTGTAACTCGTAAAACTTTTAAACTGTAATAAGTAGACCTCAAACTTGGTACATGTCAGGGGCGTAGCTAGCCCTCTATCCATGTGGATTCATAATTGTGCTAGGGGGGTCCGGGGGCATGCCCCCCCGGAAAATTTTGAAAACAATGGTGCAATCTGGTGCATTCTGGGCCGATTCTTTTTTTTTTCTCAGAATCATGTGGATTCAGCCGCGTACTCGCTGATAGGCAGCTACGCGCCTGCATGTATATACATGTAGCTTTCTTATGATGGGTAGATGCGCAAAGTTGGTGATGGTGTCATTTTACGTACCTAGACAAAAAGCCACTTTTCAAGTGTCTCCCATTCCTAAATAAAACATGATTTTTTTAACTTTATTCAGTTGTACAATGTAAAATAGCTAGTGTCTAGAAGTACACAATGTTCATTAGCAAGCAGAGAAAATAGTTGGAGGGAAATTATCATGAGCACTTCCTTCCAAGTACGAGGTTCGTCATAAAACACCATTACCACAAAGTTTATTTCGCTTTTTAATTCGACCCCCGGTCATGGATTATCTCCCCCTTTTTCACTTAGAATTTGGCAATTTTGCCTTATAACTTGTAAAACTTTTAAACAGTCATTGGTAGAGACCCGAAACTTGGTATGTACATGTAGCTTCTTTTTGATGAGTAGATGTGCAAAGTTTATTTCGTTATTGATTGGACCCCTGTTAGTGGATTATCTTCCCCTCTTTGACAAATTTGCCTTGTAACTTGTAAACTTTTAAACCATCATAGGTAGAGACCTGAAATTTGGTATGTAACTTCCTTATGATGAGTAGATGCGCAGTTTATTTTGATTTTTGATTCGACCTCAAATCATGGATTATCTCCCCCTTTTCTAATAAAGGCTGTTTTATACTATCAAATCAGTAAGTGGGGCATCCGTGTTCTACAAACACATTTTCTAGTTTTTGTCGCGCCTGTTTTAGCGGAGGTGTCACTATAGTCGGCACTTTTTCCGTTGTCGTCTGCGTTGTTGTCTGGTTTGTTGTAAGGCAAATGCATTAAAGTTATTGCTTTTTCACTATATCTCTTTAACCCCTAGCCGGATTTTGATAATATATCATATAAATATGTGTCTGGGAATGATGCTTTGTTACACATACCCCCACGTCCAAATTCTCAAGGTCAAGGTCATTTGTTTACTTGTAATGGTCACCAGATTTATAACACAAATGCGTTAAAGTTATTGTTTTTTCTCTATCTTTTCAACCCCTTGCTGGATTTTGATAATCTTTCACATCAATGGGTGTCTAGGGATGATGCTTTGCTACACATACCCCCACGGCCAAATTATCAAGGTCAAGGTAAATTATTTACTTGTAATGGTCACCGGATTTGTAACACAAATGCGTTAAAATTATTGTTTTTTTCTCTCTATTTTTGTCGCGCCTGCTTTAGCAGAGGCGCGACTATAGTCGGCGCTTTTTCCGTCGTCGTCGTCCGTTTTTTTTGTAAGGCAAATGCGTTAAAGTTATTGTTTTTTCACAATCACGGTCAAATGCCTCTGCAGGTGCGATACCGCTTCCGTGGCAGAATTCTTGTTTAAACCCCTTGCCAGATTTTGATAATCTTTCACATAAATGTGTGTCTACGGATGGTGCTTTGTTCTGCATACCCCTCATGTCCAGGACACCCATGGGGAACTTTTACACAAAATGCCCAGTATTGAAATTAAGCGGCAAAGCAAGGGTATACATACCATTGGCGTTATTCTTGTTTTATTATACCAATCATTGCAATGTTCTTAGAAAAACAATGGGCATACTGTTTTGTCAGGGGCAGGCGCGGATCCAGGATTTCGGGTGGGGGGGGGGCAACTATTTTGCAATACTTGACTATAACCGAGCAGAGCTCAGGATAGCGCAAGGGGGGTCCGGGGGCATTCCCCCCCGAAACAATTTTGAAATCTACATCGCATTTCCTGCGTTCTGATGCATTTTGGAGCAAAAATATTGACACTGTCACAGTATGTACGTAGAAACGTGCCTTGTAACTTGTAAAAAATCTTTACTCGGCAAATTTTAAGGGGGGGGCGCGCACCGGGTCTGCCCACCCCCCCTCAATCCGCCCATGAGGGGTATCCACCTGTACAGACTTCATATTTTGAATGTGACTTCAATTGGGTTCTTTCCATGGTTGATATGAAGATACATGTGGACTATCGCGAAAATCTGATAGATGGTAGTCGAGATAATGCACATGATGGGCAGGCGAGAACTTGATATCTTGCAAAGAAAATCATTTGCAATTTGAGTACCGTAATTAAAAACAAATATTTTCCATGAATATATGCCCTGAAGGTGCTATGGAAAAATAACTCGAAAATGGGCAACTGGTGACCTGAGGACCCCTATTGCGACCACTGGACCTTGGCTACATAGAGTACGTGACATTAAGGAAATCCCATTATTTTGCAAAAGCAGCAAATTTCTGGTAGCCAATGACCATTGGAAATGTTTGTAGCAACACTTTGTCATAGGTGGCCGGGTACATAGTGTGATATCGACCTTGTACAACATGTCACATAGTGTTCCCGCGGGCTGTACTCCTCCCGTGTCTCAGACATATACAACGTGTCACATAGTGTGCCCGCGGGCTGTACTCCTCCCGTGTTGCCGACCTATACAACATGTCACATAGTGTGCCCGCGGGCTGTAGGCAGACCATACTTATCCCGTGTCCCCGTCATTTACAACATATACCGTAGTGTACCAACGTACCGTACTCCTCCAATATCGCCGACATATACAATATATCACATAGAGTACCGACGTACCGTACTCCTCCCGTGTCGCGGACATGTACAACATGTCACATAGTGTACCGTGTACCGGCGGACCGCACTCGATATGTACCACATGTCACATAGTGTACTGGCTGGCCAAGTCACATAGTGTACCGGCGGGCCAAGTCACACAGTGTACCGATGGGCCGCACTTCCCGCTCCACACCTGTGTCCCCGACCTATACAATATGTCACATAGTGTACAGGCAGGCCATACTTATCCCGTGTCCCCGTCATTTACAACATATAACGTAGTGTACCAACGTACCGTACTCCTCCCGTATCGCCGACATATACAATATATCACATAGAGTACCGACGTACTGTACCCCCCCCCCACCCCGTGTCGCGGGGTGTACCGGTGTATGTATGTACCGGCGGGCCGTACTCTTTCCGTGTTGCCGACATGTACAACATGTCACATAGTGTACCGGCGGACCGTACTCTTTCTGTGTTGCCGACATATACGACATGTCACATAGTGTGCCGGCGGACCGTACTCTTTCCGTGTTGCCGACATATACAACATGTCACATAGTGTGCCGGCGGACCGTACTCTTTCCGTGTTGCCGACATATACAACATGTCACATAGTGTGCCGGCGGACCGTACTCTTTCCGTGTTGCCGACATATACAACATGTCACATAGTGTGCCGGCGGACCGTACTCTTTCCATGTTGCCGACATATACAACATGTCACATAGTGTACCGGCGGACCGTACTCTTTCTGTGTTGCCGACATATACAACATGTCACATAGTGTGCCGGCGGACCGTACTCTTTCCGTGTTGCCGACATATACAACATGTCACATAGTGTGCCGGCGGACCGTACTCTTTCCGTGTTGCCGACATATACTACATGTCACATAGTGTACCGGCGCGCCGTACTCTTTCCGTGTTGCCGACATATACAACATGTCACATAGTGTGCCGGCGGACCGTACTCTTTCCGTGTTGCCGACATATACAACATGTCACATAGTGTGCCGGCGGACCGTACTCTTTCCGTGTTGCCGACATATACAACATGTCACATAGTGTACCGGCGGACCGTACTCTTTCCGTGTTTCCGACATATACAACATGTCACATAGTGTACCGGCGGACCGTACTCTTTCCGTGTTGCCGACATATACAACATGTCACATAGTGTACCGGCGGACCGTACTCTTTCCATGTTGCCGACATATACAACATGTCAAATAGTGTACCGGCGGGCCATACTCTTTCCGTGTTGCCGACATATACTACATGTCACATAGTGTACCGGCGGGCCGTACTCTTTCCGTGTTGCCGACATATACAACATGTCACATAGTGTACCGGCGGGCCGTACTCCTCCGTGTTGCCGACATATACAACATGTCACATAGTGTGCCGGCGGGCCGTACTCTTTCCGTGTTGCCGACATATACTACATGTCACATAGTGTACCGGCGGGCCGTACTCCTCCGTGTCGCCGACATATACAACATGTCACATAGTGTACCGGCGCGCCGTACTCCTTCCGTGTCACCGACATATACAACATGTCACATAGTGTGCCGGCGGGCTGTACTCTTTCCGTGTTGCCGACATATACGACATGTCACTTAGTGTACCGGCGGGCCATACTCTTTCCGTGTTGCCGACATATACAACATGTCACATAGTGTGCCGGCGGACCGTACTCTTTCCGTGTTGCCGACATATACAACATGTCACATAGTGTGCCGGCGGACCGTACTCTTTCCGTGTTGCCGACATATACAACATGTCACATAGTGTACCGGCGGACCGTACTCTTTCCGTGTTGCCGACATATACAACATGTCACATAGTGTACCGGCGGACCGTACTCTTTCCGTGTTGCCGACATATACAACATGTCACATAGTGTACCGGCGGACCGTACTCTTTCCGTGTTGCCGACATATACAACATGTCACATAGTGTACCGGCGGACCGTACTCTTTCCGTGTTGCCGACATATACAACATGTCACATAGTGTACCGGCGGACCGTACTCTTTCCATGTTGCCGACATATACAACATGTCACATAGTGTACCGGCGGGCCATACTCTTTCCGTGTTGCCGACTTATACTACATGTCACATAGTGTACCGGCGGGCCGTACTCTTTCCGTGTTGCCGACATATACAACATGTCACATAGTGTGCCGGCGGGCCGTACTCTTTCCGTGTTGCCGACATATACTACATGTCACATAGTGTACCGGCGGGCCGTACTCCTCCGTGTCGCCGACATATACAACATGTCACATAGTGTACCGGCGCGCCGTACTCCTTCCGTGTCACCGACATATACAACATGTCACATAGTGTGCCGGCGGGCTGTACTCTTTCCGTGTTGCCGACATATACGACATGTCACTTAGTGTACCGGCGGGCCATACTCTTTCCGTGTTGCCGACATATACAACATGTCACATAGTGTACCAGCGGGCCGTACTCCTCCGTGTCGCCGACATATACAACATGTCACATAGTGTACCGGCGGGCCGTACTCTTTCCGTGTTGCCGACATATACGACATGTCACATAGTGTACCGGCGCGCCGTACTCCTTCCGTGTCGCCGACATATACAACATGTCACATAGTGTACCGGCGCGCCGTACTCCTTCCGTGTCACCGACATATACAACATGTCGCATAGTGTACCGGCGTGCCGTACTCCTCCGTGTCGCCGACATAATTATACAACATGTCACATAGTGTACCGGCGCGCCGTTCTCCTTCCGTGTCCCCGCCCTGTACAACATGTCACATAGTGTACCGGCGCGCCGTACTACTTCCGTGTTGCCGACATATACAACGTGTCACCGTGTCTCTGACATATACAACATGTCACATAATGTACACTCAGTCGTCACTCCTCCCACCCCCACCCCCCTTCCCCCCTGTCATTTACAACTTGTCCCCGTCATTTACAACATATCACAGTGTACCAACGTACCGTACCCCTCCCGCGTTCCTGACCTGTACATTATGGACAATAGGAATCTACCGGCAAACTTTAATCATTTTTTACAGACCCTTTATTAAAATCAACATAGTATTGGATTTAACAATGTTGTGTTTATCGGTTTTGTCAGGCCTTGTAGTGCAGTGGCTAGCATACTGGTATTCGTACTAGTGACCTGGGTTCGAGTCCCAGTGGGGCCCATTCTCTTTAAACAAGCATTGTTATTTTCAATTCTACTGCTAGACATATTGAAAGGTGCTTTTAGCTAGCCATGATCTTTACCTATGTACTTTTTATGCTCGGTCGTTTCAACAAATTTAATTTGCTTCCAAGATAAACTTGGAGACTGTCTCAGATGATGTCTCAAATATCCAATATGTGTTTTTTCTCTACATGCACAGTAACTGACATTTTAAATCCAGCACATGAAGCCCTGTCTATGTTGTATAATACATATATCTGAATAATAGGAACACATGATTGAATGGGACGTGTGATCTCAGGATCCCCATTGCGACATATTAAGGGGAATGTGACGGCATGAGCCCTGTCTATGTTGTCTAGTATAATCATCTGAATAACAGGAACACATAATTGAGTGGGGCACTTCTCCCGTAGCACCTGCAAAATATTGTTTTATGCGTGGTTGACAAAAATAACACGAACATGGGCAACTTGTGACACATTGTGACCCCTTACAGGAAATGTGACGGCATGAACCCTAGTCTATGCTGTCTAGTATATATAGCTGAATAAGAACATAAAAATGAGTGGTACCTTTTCCCGACGCGCATGTAACATATTATGTTTTATCCGGGTATGAAAAAAATAACACAAACATGGGCAACTGGTGACCTGAGGACCCCATTGCGACACCTTAAGGGGAATGTGACGGCATGAACGCCCGTCTTTTTTGTCTAGTATATATCATTAACTGTCTGAGTAACAAGAACACAGGATTGAGTGGGGCACGTCTCCTGAAGCACTTGCGACGGCATAAATCACCGTCTATGTAAACACAATTCTTTACAAGTGATTCGGGAGAAGTGCCGCACTAAACAGTGTGTTCCTATTATTCAGACATATACAAATGACAATATAGACGGGGGTTCATGCCGTCACATTCCCCTTAAGGGGCCGTAATGGGGGTCCTGGGGCCACCAGTTGCCCATTTTCGAGTTATTTGTGTCATACCCGGATAAAACATACCTTTTTACAAGTGCTTCGGGAGAAGTGCCCCACTCAATCGTGTGTTCATATTAATAAGATTTATATACTAGAAAACATAGACGGGGGTTCATGCCGTCACATTCCCCTTAAGGGGTCGCAATAGGGGTCCTCAGATCACCAGTTGCCCATTTTCGAGTTATTTTTTCATACACGAATGAAACATTTTGTTTACAAGTACTTCGGGAGAAGTGCCCCACTCAATCATGAGTTCATATTAATCAGATATATATATTAGAAAACATAGACGGGGGTTCACATTCCCCTTAATGGGTCGCAATGGGGGTCCTGATGTCACCAGTTGCCCATGTTCGTGTTATTTTTCCATACCCGCATGAACTTTTTTTTTTACAAGTACTTCAGGAGAAGTGCCCCACTCAATCGTGTGTTCCTATTATCCAGTAATATATACTAGACAACATAGACGGGCGTTCATGCCGTCACATTCCCATTAAGTGGTCGCAATAGGGGTCCTGGGGTCGCCCGTTGCATATTTTCTAGTTATTTTTGACTTACCCGTATAAAACATAATTTTTTTACAAGTGCTTCGGGAGAAGTGCCCCACTCAATGGTTTTTTCTTATTATCAGACATATATACTAGACAACTTAGACGGGGGTTCATGTCGTCACATCCCCTTAAGGGATCCATATGGGGCTCCTGGGGTCACCAGTTGCCCATTTTCGCGTTATTTTTGTCATACCCGTATAAAACATACGTTTTTACAAGTGCTTCGGGAGAAGTGCCCCACTCAATAGTGTGTTCCTATTATTGAGACATATATACTAGACAACATAGGAGGGGGTTCATGCCGTCACATTCCCCTTAAGGGGTCGCAATAGGGGTCCTGGGGTCACCAGTTGCCCATTTTCGCGTTATTTTTGTCATACCCGGATATAACATACGTGTTTACAAGTGTTTCGGGAGAAGTGCCCCACCTAATGGTGTTTTCCTATTATTCAGACATATATACTAGACAACTTAGATGGGGGTTCATGTCGTCGCATTCCTCTTAAGGGGTCCATATGGGGATCCTGGGGTTAATTCTGGTTTACTTCAAGGCGGTTGGTGCAAACTTTGAATATTATACGAAGGCCATTTCAAAAGTTTATCCAATATTTCACCAACCACACGTGGGTGGTGGTCGGGCGAACGAGACGGCGTAAATTAACGGTGGGGTTCCTCCTTATAGGAATCACGATTTGCCTGGTTTGGCCCTCTGGTACGTTTTTATCTTTGGCTCTTTTGTTACATGGGAGTTGAATTGGGTTATTGCCCATTATAAAAGTAGTAACATTATTACTGATCAAACTGCTTTTGGGAGGGGCCAAGTGATTCTGGTGTGGCGAGGACCTGGCCAGTTTGTAGACTCGTATCTCTGCTATCAATATATGTCATTTATAGATTTCTATCCTTGTCACAGGGGCCTCGAGAACCTCTGGTATACATAAATGGTTGTTAGAGCCGAGCTTATTGTGTTATAATAATTGGTGTGAAATATGTAGCCGGGCTCCTATGCCCTATGTCAAGGTCACATAATTGGACTTATTATTTACATTTATTCTTCATTTCTTTGAACCTCTTGATTGATTTCAATAGTATATGACAACAGTGTATACCTGAACATAATAGGGTGTGAAATATGTACCCGGGCACCTACGCCCTAGGTCATGTAGTCAGACATAGGATTTACGTTTAGCAAATGTGTTAAGCTTCATTTCTTTTGAACATCTTGATGCCAATTTGATGGATTTCAATAATACATGTACATTGTACTTGCAATACAGCAATGTTTGTCTGATCATACTAGAGTAGCACATATGTACCTGGGCTCCTATGCCCAAGGTCAGGGTCATATAATCTGACTTAGCATTTATGCTTAGCAAATGTGTTAGGCTCCATTTATTTTGATCCTGTTGGTGCATTTCAATGATACATGTACAATGTATTTGTTAACAGTGTATATACATAATAGGATGTCACGTATACCCGAGCGCATACACCCACGGTACAATTGGACTTAGTGTTTATGTTACTATTAAGGTATTATGACTTCTGTTTCCTTTTATGGAATGATTTAATATTTTACTAATGCATTTGTAACATGATCATACTCAGCAGGATGGGATAAGCATTTGTTGTTGGATAAGCATACAATACAGCCTCGGCAGGCGGGACATCTCGCTCCATGGGGCTCTTGTTTGCAAATTAGAACATATTTTTTATCCGATTTTGAGATTCTGGTGCTCGTACCTTCATTACACTGTTTTTTAAAACAATCATGCTGTTAATATTCCAATGACAAAATTGAAGACCTGCAAAAAAGCTGCTATTTGACACTTGTCACATGCATGATTATTGGAGGGGTACCCATGATAAAGAGCAATTGACTACTCGGTTTAATAGACTATGAATATGCAACAGCAGTGCATGGTGAAAACGGTTGAATAATATGTGATTCTGAAATTTATTACGTGGGATGTGGCGATTCACCAGTGGGCAAAACCTCTAGGTAAAATAGTCTCCTGAGACTTCTGTAACTGGGTTAAATGAATACTATCACATTTGATGTAAAAATGTGTTAAAATATGTTTAAACATTCTTCAATCAGAATTTACATTTTATATACATAGCACAATTATTTAAAACTAGAAAATGAGAAAAAAATAACACACTTCTAAATAATGGTGTTGATATCGTTAATTAGCAGTATGTGTTATCACACCAAGTAATGAATGCATTCATATGTACCGGTAGCTTTCTTTAATCATTTGACCGCTATATATCTGACCTGAAATCTCCCATTCTTACATTCAGACCAACCAATTTACCATAAAATCAAATTCAGACCAGTCCATTCGAACAGTGGGTGATTTTGTTTTCTTAAATATGGAAATATAGTTGCAAATTGGGCAGATCCTGATGAGATGGCTCATTTGGATCTACACTGTTTGCAAACATAGGCCTCTACAGGGGCCTCTAGGGTTGAAAGGGTTAAAGACATGTACATGGAACTAGTTGGTTTATCGTAGGTCTGCACCAATGTACATAGCTTGTGGACGACGATGCAGCTACTGCGCATCCGCAGATGTAGTTGTACCTTAGGGTCACGGGTTCGAGACCACCCTCTCACTTTATTTTCTCTTTTTTATTTTAAAGTGTCTTGTGTAAAATCATTTCACTATGTATATAAAATGTAAATTCTGATTGAAAAGTGCAATAAGAATAAATAACACATTTTTACTTCAAATGTAATAGTATTCCTGTAGAATATAAAATTGGCGTATATAGCAGATACAATTTCACAACCTAACAGAAAAAAAGCTTGTGGTCGGTATTATTATATTATATATTATATTATTGTGCCTTTGTTACAACTAATATTACAATAAATTACCAGTATGGCAATCACAATCAGTATTGAAATAAAAACAACCGGTATTGAAATAATTGACCAATATTGATATAAAATTACCTGGTATTGAAATAATTTTGTTAACCAATATTGAAATGCAAAAGTCGTCCGTCTGTCTGTCCGTCGTGGGTGGTGGTCGGGTGAACGAGACGGAGTAAATTAACTTTTGGGGTTCCTCCTTATAGGAATCACTATTTGCCTGGTTTGGCCCTCTGGTACGTTTTTATCTTTGGATATTTTGTTACCTGGGAGTTGTTTGTTTGTTTGTTTATTGGTGTTTAACGGCCTATCAACAGCTATGGTCATGTAAGGCCGGGCAGACGGGTTCGATCCCGTTTTAACCTGCTGCATTGGGGGGAAAATTCTAAAATCAGAACGGAATATTTACATCGAGAAACAATATATTCAGCCCTGAAATTAGAAGAACCTGACCTGGTGGCAGGTCCATACCACACCAAAGTCACTTGGCCCCTTCCCCTAAAATAGGATTACGAATAATCGTAATACTCACATAAGGGGTATAACCAGATTCAACTGTCACATACAAAATGCCAAAGACGTATGTGATGGCCAAACCAGGTCTCCAGTCGGAATTCCGGTAAGGATGAACCCCGATCGTTAAATTACCCATCGCTTGCACCCACCTTCCACCCACCACCTGGGAGTTGAATTGGGTTATTGCCCATTATAAAAGCAGTAAGATTATTACTGATCCTACTGCTTTTGGGAGGGGCCGAGTGATTCTGGTGTGGCGAGGACCTGGCACCAGATCAGGATTATTCTGATTTCAGGGCTGAATATATAGTTTTGTTATTGTAAATATTCAGTTCTGATTTTGGGATTAGCTGTTTATCACGCTAGTGAAACTGCGACACAACTGCTCGTTTGGTTTTCTTGCTTATGTGAAGGGTTTGCCCAAGACAACGACGATAGATCATTTCTGGAAATGGATCGACCTTATGCATGCCAAGATTGGTTTCATGGTGAAGTGGCAGGACCAGAAAAACATCTTCAGAACCATCCCACCAATATTCCGAGAAAAGTTTCCACGTCTCACATCCATCATCGACTGTTTCGAAATTTTCATTGATGCCCCCAAAAACTTGTTGGCCCGCGCACAGTGCTACAGTAATTACAAGAAACACTGCACCATCAAAGTGTTTGTATCGTGCACATCGTTGGGAGCTGTGAACTTTCTGTCACGAGCATGGGGTGGCCGCGCCTCCGACATTCAGATAGTGCGGGGATCTGGATTTATTGATCCCAAGTTTCACCAGCCGGGCGATCAGATCTTGGCAGATCGCGGGTTTACATTAAAAGATGACTTTGCTAGTGTGTGTAGTGCCGAGTTGCTGACACCAGCATTTACAAAGGGAAAGAGGCAGCTGCCGGCAGCAGAAGTAGAAGTGTCGAGGAAGATTTCCTCCGTGCGAATTCACATTGAACGAGTCATAGGACTAATGAAAAACCGATTTACAATCTTGCAGGGCCCCATGCCTATTAGGTGTGTGCAAAGTCTAAAAGATGAATCACTCGAGACAACATTGGCCAGTTGCGACAAAATATTAACTGTGTGTGCTGCTTTAACCAATATGGGTGAAAGCATTGTGTACAAGGATTAACGATTTGTTCACATACATGTATTAACATGATTAATCAAAATGATCTTAAACAGAGGCACTGCTACTAAATAGTTCAGTGATGTGGTCCATGAGTGTAAAGCTAGTCAGTGCAATTTTACACACATTCCGGATATGTTAATTTGTGGCTGTGACTGGAGAAATGGGGCCTATGAGATTTGTGACCAATGTAGTTCAAACTCAAATAGGACACTCGTGTAGCCTGATGACGATCTGTATTATTTGTTTGAGACAGACGTTTTATTGTCAGAATAGCGAACAGTACAGATCCTGACCAGACTGTGCAGATGATCAGGATATACACTGGTCGCAAAACCCATAAGCCTAATTTCTCCAGTCGGTCACATTTTTTCAGAAAATTATCAGGGTAATTAATTATTTGCTATACTTGCTGAACAAATATATGTAGTAATATGTATTGCTAATGTTGCAATATTCTGTGGTTGATTGTGAAATGTTCATGCTCAGTCAGCATGGTCAGTTCAATAACAAGATTTGCGGGCCGTTTCACTAAACTTTGTACAACTAAATGTTTGTAAGTGCAAAATTTGGATAGTCTGTAAATATCACATGAGCAATGTTTTCTTGTAAACACGTATTGCTCAATAAATGTAAATCCATCGATTGAAATTTCCAGACGATCCTAAATATCCACTTACAAACATTTTAGTTGTACGAAGTTTAGTGAAACGGGCCCCTGGGGCTGGCGTTAAACAGTTTTTGGAGTAAGTACTCGGTACTCAAACAAAAGTATAAATTACTCAAGTTGAATATCGAGTAGTTACGTCAAAAGTTTTATAAGCACAGGCATTTCACAAGCACATAATTGGTTTTGTTCAGCCAATTCGATCCCCAATCGTGGAGCTTTTAGAAAACCTTGATAGCTAGTCAGTGCAAAATTACACACATTCCATTTTGCTAATTTGTGGCCGTCACTGGAGAAATTGGGCTTATGGGATTTGTGGCCAATGTAGCTCAATCTCAAATAGCACATGCTTTATATACGGAATTGCGAACAGTGCAGATCCTCACCTGATCAGATTGTGCGGATGCACAGCTGATCTGGATCTACACTGGTTGCCAAACGCATAAGGCCCATTTCTCCAGTCACATCCACATTTATTCATGATTATTTTTTTTTTGCTATACCTGCAATATGTAAAACTATTTATTGGTAAAGTTGCAATATTCTGTGGTTGATTGTGAAATGTTCATGGTCAGTTCAATAAAAAGATTTGTTTGTATATGTTGAAATTTTATTTTAATTTAACATGTAGTTTATAATACGGTTTTCTGAACAGTTACATGAATATCCACTTTGAATGTGTTCCGTCTTGGCGGTGGATTTTCAGTAAATGCTCAGAAAGACATAGAAACATAAGCACCTGGGGGCCGTTTCGCTAAACTTGCTATGAGCAATGTTTTCTTGTAAACACGTATTGCTCAATAAATGTAAATCCATCGATTGAAATTTCCAGACGACCCTAAATTTCCATTTACGAACATTTCAGTTGTACAAAGTTTACTGAAAAGGGGCCCTGGGGCTGGCCTTAAACAGTTTTTGGAGTAAGTACTTGGTACTCAAACAAAAGTAGAAATTACTCAAGTTGAGTATCGAGTAGGTCCCTTTTGTCAGCTCGTGGTCCATATAGTGTAAAGCTAGTCAGTGCAAAATCACACACATTCCATATATGCTTTGTGGCTGTGACTGGAGAAATTGGGCTTATGGGAATTGTGGCCAATGTAGCTGAAGCACCACATGTTTTATAGACGGAATGTGGAACAGTGTAGATCCTGACAAGACTGTGCGGATGCACAGGCTGATCTGGATCTACACTGGTCGCAAAACGCATAAGCTCCATTTCTCCAGTCACAGCCACATTTGTTCAAGATTTTAATTTTTTTTTTGCTATACTTGCTGAACAAATATATGTACAAATATTTATTGGTAATGTTGCAATATAATGCGGTGGATTATGAAATGTTCATGCTCAGTCAGCAGAAAGATATGTTTGTATATGTTGAAGTTTTAATTTAATTTAACGTATAGTTTTGTACTCTGTATTTAAACAAAACAAAGTATAAATTTGTCAAGTTTGAATATGGAGTTTTTACGTCAAAAGTTTCATTAGCACACACTGATGTTTGACACAACTACACGTATTGACAAAGTCTGTACATTATTTATTGGCAGCCTTTGCTAGTTTCCTGCATGCCGGACAGTACCAAGTCTTTGATGTTGGCAGACGTTTCAGCTTCAAGCATGCTCGGTGAAACCACTTGTCGCACCCTACCATGTCCTCAAAGTCTGTTGTAGTCTGACAAAGACAGTGAGTTTTTTCTTGACTCGTTGACGGTTCCGGTTGAACATTCTCCTTCACTGCTCCACGTTCAATCCGCCTGGTAAGCAGTTCTGGAAGTATGGCGGCTCTCCAAACAGTTTCCAGTTTTTGCAGCATGTCGGAAATGTAACCGTTGTCCCTACGTACTCGTGTGATGATGCAGTCGACTGGCGTCCAGACAAGCATGTCCCCATACGACACACCACACACATATATTTGTAGTTGCATCTGTACAAAGTACTTGTGTGACTCTTTCAACTGGAGTCTCTCGTCCAAACAGAATTTCTTGTCGCCAATCATTTCCTGTACACTCTTATCCTTGTACTTATACGGACACTTAATTTCCAACACACCTTTACCACAACAATCACAATTTACAATGCCATCTGGCGATGCCCCCAGAAACGCGTTGTCAATACAAATCATTAATCCCGATTTGGACACTCCACGTTGCCGGTGTGGCCGAAGGTCACTGTGACTCATGTGCACATCGCCTGTTGGTACAGTTGTTGGTGGAGTCGTCGTATTCGCGTGCAACTGACTGTACATCAGGAAAGCGTCATGCTCGTGGTTGTTTCCCCAAACTACAGCCGGGACGGTCAATGGCTTCTTTTCTACTGTACAAACTCTCCTAATCAGGGATGGTGCCGCATTCTCTGCGGTCCTCAGGTCCTGGGCTACTGAAGCCGTAATCCGTCCTGCCCGTTGGTCGTGCCACACTCCTGATGACGCCTGAGCCCGGGTCACTTCTTCGACATATAACATCGCGCGGTCGGTGATTTCAATCTGTGTAGCCCCACACAAATCCGATATCTCTATGTCTGACAACAGTTCATTTGATGGTGTATACAGCTCCCTTAATGAACCGGGCAACTTATCACGAAATTCTATTGGTCGCTGGCTGATGTGTTGATCGTTGTACCCCGAGAACATGCTAAGTCCAACTATATTCTCGCCGTTGCTGGCCAAAGCGGACAAGAATCTCTGTTGTTCCGATTATGTGGCAGGTGTTGTTGTAGACTTCGGTGCCTTTCTCGTTTTCTCCAGTCGATTTCGTGCCTCCTGCTTGTAGAACCGAATCTTGGCTACCGGCGCAGGTTGAACATTCTGGACAAAACACTGGTTCCACTGGCAAGGAACATCTGTACATGCTGCCGCCGTGTAGCCTAGACGCACTGCTGCTTCAATCTTGAACAGGAGTGCTCCAATGTGTGAACAGGTCTCGCCAAGTCTGAAATGGAACAATGCACAGTTAAATTAAAATGGCTCTCAACAACCGGACTCGAATGTTGCATAGTCTCCTCACCAAACAGAAGTCTAGTGGGCAACTTTGAAAGTGTGTATAAATTAAATAACCAGGTTCGTGCTACGACTTAAAGAAATGTACTGATAACGCGAGCAAAGACCATGACATTTTACATTTTCAAATATAGAAATAAGAGCTTATCGTTGGAATATACAGTACATAGTCATAACATTTTCAACACGTGTTTTAAAAGTTAGGCACATTTTCTTACATTATTACATATGATTTCTTGAATAAAATGTTATACGCGCACTGCTGTATTGCTGGCATGAATATATATATATTTTTTATTTTGTCGGCATTCTAAAATGGCTCCGTATATATATATATATATATATATATACTGAGCCATTTTAGAAATGTCTACAAAATAAAATATACATATAGTTATTTTTTTGTTCCCTGTGTCCCAATTTTCATGATTTATAATAAATCAATCCCTGAATGTAACTACATTTAAATGTTTAGTTATGCATTTAACAGGTATTTATCATTGATGCAATAAAAATGTAAAAACATTTATGAACTCCCATTATCTTTTTATATATCCAAGCATGAGCAGGATGGTTTACGACCAGTTAAAAACCAAGTGTCTGACTTGGCAGTGAGCACAACTGTACCTTTTCGTCCTACTGATATTCGAGACCTAAATCATGTTATACCACGAAAACAAAAATATTATTGCTGATCCTATTACTTTCGGGAATGGAGCTAATTGACTCTAGTATGGTATATGGACGTGGCACCAGGTCAGACTTGAGAGCTAAATACAGTTATACCCCACTAAAAAGTGATAGAATTTGGAGTTTGGAGCTACATGTAAGTGAATGGTGTGGTTTTGTTTATTGGTGTTTAACAACCATTCAACAGCTAAGGTCATTCAAGGCCGCGAAATGGTGTGGTATTGACCTGGCACCAGGTAAGGATATTCGAATTTCAGGGCTGAATGTGGGTGGCAGAAAGCGAGAATGCGATTGGGGTTCATCCTTACCGGAATTCCGACTAGACACCTGGTTTGGCCCTCACATACGTCTTTAGCATTTTGTATGCGACAGTTCAAACTGGTTATACCCTTTATCTGAGTATTACGATTATTTGTAATCCCATTACTTTTAGGGGAAGAGGCCGAGTGACTTTGGTGTCATATGGACCTGGCACCAGGTCAGGTTATTCTAATTAAACACTAATCAAACAATTAGGACATTTCCATCATTACAGACAGGTCAAATATGGGACAGACCCGTTGGCCCAGCCTTAAATGGCCTTAGCTTTTGATAGGAAGTTAAACACCAATAATCAATCAGTTTCATGGCTGAATATATTTGTTCATAATGTTAATATTCAGTTTTGGGATATACATGTGGCCCGGCCTTAAATGACCTTAGCTATATGTTTCTTATGAAGTACAATCACCGTGGTCCTAAGATAACAACAAAGTTACAGAATAGTTACATATTGGGTAACCCTAGAATGCGGTTAACAACAATTCTTGTCTGCTGCTGTGTTATATTTTGTCTTCTTTCTCAATAAAACATGATTTGACAGCAGTTTAGAATAATTTTCATTGAAAATTATCCTTAAGTGTTGTGAACCATGTTTCTAATGAGCAAAATATAAAATAAACAGCAGACGACAAAATATAATCCAGCTTTGTAAGGGTTAATGCTTACCCAGCCATACAGTCGCAATGTGCTGCAGCTACAGGTCCATCTCTGGTCAGTGCGATCCATGGATGGTGCGGTTCCTCTGTCACTCTCCAAGAAGGTTTCACATCCGCTCGCATAATCAAGTGGCCACTTGATGTCTTCAGGTGTAGTACAGTCTGCACCCAACCGGATACGAAGAAGGTGTGGGCCTCCAGCGATCGCCAATTCTCCATTGCCTCTCTCGAGTAAACCCCTGCAGATAGATACCAATACTATTAGTAGGCATTATTATGAGACATGGGATTTAAAATTTAGAAAAATATGTTACCTAATGCTATGATAGGAAATGAGGACAAATAATAAGAAATTAATGAACTGTCCACATATTAAAGCAATCCTTCAAGTAATATTGAAGATGTTACATGATGGAGAAACTCTTACAAACTTTTCAACGTATTTCGAATGTTGGAAAGGTAAAGATAATGTCATTGGTGGTGTGGCTGCATCACACATGTTCAGATTAATGAAGTGTCCAAATATTAAAGCAATCCCTAATGTAATATTGAAGATATTACATGATGAAGAAACTCTTACAAACATGTTGACGTAAATGTACTTGGACAGGCGGAACCTCAAGAGCAATGCAATATGCCCCCCTTGCTATCGCGTAGGGGACATAATCCATGGGGCGAATAACAAATTGAAATCTCATGTTGCGCCAGACTGCTGAATCAATAGCAGTCTTGGATAGCACGACTTAATTATATAAATATATAGCCCTGCAGGCAGCATATAATTATATAATATATATAAACTGGCATTACTTTTTTTCATCATTTCTTTTAAATGTCTACAGTTTGGTTTGTATACACGTAACTATATTATTTACATGGAGACAATTATAATGGAATGCCAAGATATGTTTTCATTTAGACATGATACAAGCTAGTTCTGTGTGACAAAATCTCAGCAACTTTGTGTTTGTTAAATAAAGAGAATAACAGATTGCAAAATTAGATTTGCAGCCGTTCTATCACATATAACTAGATACAAGCAAATTATTCAATAATTGCTATCTGCTGATGTGTATACAGTAGTGTGATATTTTATCCAATTAACATTTTGAAATACACAATTGCTTCAGAAAAATGGAGTGACAATACTCAATTACTACCACAGGGCTACTAAAATAATTCCATTGTATTCAATCTGTATAGACATGAATTCAAGTGGGTGGGGGATATTCAACATTGCCTGTGATTACTACTTAGTAATTCCTTATCTGGAGCACTGCCACTGCCGACCATTATGGCTATGCATACCAGCCCCTCCCCCCCCCCTATATGTATTTGTCAACATACTACACCTCCGTTTATTTATTTCATCTACTCTGCCAAATGAATTGGGGACCTTTTTGGTCAGCATGGTCAGGGTGATATTTGTGTTACTGTTGTGATGTGGGTGGGGTAAATTATTCAACATTTGTTCACATATTGTCAATTTTATGGAGCTTTCACAGGTCCATTAGTTATATTCATTGTATAGGGTTAGGGTCAAAACGTACCCGAGTCAAAACGTACCCAAAACAAAAAGGTCAAAACGTACCCATGGTCGGGTCAAAACGTACCCAAAGTCGGGTCAAAACGTACCCATGGTCGGGTCAAAACGTACCCATGTTCAAGTCAAAACGTAACCCACTATGAAAAGTGAAATATATCATTTTAATTCATATATTTTGCATTGTGGGTTGTTTAGACTACTTGAATGTGTAGTTTGAAGTAAAAAAAATTGTAAAGTTTTATACTTTTATGTCAGAAAATATTGAGATGTTTTGAGCGAACTCGGATACGTTTTGCTAAATATAATATACAGAAAACAACTTGAAATTACCCACAAGATTATTGTGCATACTTGATATTTTTCATGATATTAATGTTTATACTAAAGAACCGTTGTTAAATCGTGGTTAAATGTAGCATTTCGATAACGAAATTGTGACAATGAATGCATGTATAGAATGTGGGATTAACCAAGTGTCTCAGGATGTGGTCCCCCGGATACGGTCAAACAAACAAACAAGCTGTTGGTGTTAATTGTGGCACGCTCCAGTCCACGGACTATCTGTATACATGGAATATGATAAACAATAACGCATTTTATTAAGGAAACAATGTTTTTTAGACTCTTATAAGACATCAAACAACAATTTGTAATGCAGAAAATATACATCACAAACAATGTAGTTATACACGGAAAACATAAATCACCAACAATGAAACCAACGTTACAATGTCGGCACAACAATGTAGACACGAATAAAACATACAATTCAGCTCAAACAATGTAGACCCTAATCAGACAATGCATAAGGAAACGATACAATTCAGCTCAAACAATGTAGACCCTAATCAGACAATGCATAAGGAAACGATACAATTCAGCTCAAACAATGTAGACCCTAACCAGACAATGCATGAAGGAAACGATACAATTCAGCTCAAACAATGTAGACCCTAATCAGACATGGCATGAAGGAAACGATACAATTCAGCTCAAACAAAGTAGACCCTAATCAGAAACGAATAAAACATACAATTCAGTTCAAACAATGTAGAACCTAATCAGACATGGCATGAAGGAAACGATACAATTCAGCTTAAACAATGTAGACCCTAATCAGACAATCATTCAGTAGATAATCAGACATGACGGAGCTCACGGGGTAGGGGCATACACCGCGGCAAGCTTCTTCAGCAGCTTGCTGGTGTTGATCTCGCCGTCGGCATATCGTCCCCACACCGCAAATACCAGGGACTGGAGTGTTCTGTGAGACTTCTTCTGATGTTTGGACAGTTTTCTCTCGGATACAAGCTTCATCTGGAGAGGTAGCAGCTTCGCCTCGTCGTAGAGTGTTCTAATCAGGAGGTAGAACGGTGGCGGGCCTACGCTGCGGAAGTTGAGGCGACGATGCCATCCTGTAAATAAATGAAATACGCATATAATGAACCAGTTACGACCATACTAGACAATCGATATGGCAACGCGATCACGATGTATTATCGAAAATGTAATGCATAAATCACGTAATTACTGATATGACATTCGGATAATTACCTTCGCAGTCATTGTTTGTCCTAATGGACTGGCCATACACCGACCATTCCTCCGGAGCCCAGATACCCGTAATCCACGTGTCTCGTACGTACGTCACCAACGGTAGTAGAGCGGGGGAAGCCTGATCGGATAGTGTTGCGAATGCCGGTCGTATGTGTTCCGCCGGCAACAACGGTAACGCCAGCAACTTCCGGACGTAGTTGTGGCAAGGGCCGTCTGCGTTGTATTCGCCCTGGAGACCAATAGCCTGAAACAAACACGTACAATGTGTGCTCATTGATATTACAAAGTTATATATGTTTTAATATCTCATATTTAATTAATTTAAATTGTGTATATTTGTATATATCAAGTTCTATATTTATCATTTTAGATACGTACTTGAACCTTGCGGAATACGGCCTGTGACCAATGGAACGCGCAGCCCTGCAACTTCGCCAGAGGAAATACACGTCGGAGCGCCGACCAGGTGGCTGCTTCAAAATCCAGTACCATTCGCTGTACGGCTGGCGGGGACGGGAACAACGACTTCACTTTCTGAAAATAAAATGAATAAATGTCATTACATACAAGCATGCCATGTGAATTTTGCATAAAAATATATACATGTCATTTTATACGAGAAGCACGCCATGTGAGTTTGTATAAAATTTGTGAATTTTGCATAAAATATAGACATGTCATATTTATACGAGAAGCACGCCATGTGAGTTTGTATAAAATTTACTATAATTTTGTGAATGACAATTGTATACATGTAATTACCTTCAGTACTTTCTTGTAATCTTTCTTTCGGCGTTTGCCCATGAAGACAAATGCCAACGGAACCTGCTTGGACTGCCCCCACTCGTCACAAAGGCATGGATGCTGAACAATTGCATGAATGGGTCCATCGGCCGTAGTATCTTGAACGTTCCGTCAAGATACCAGGATTTCGCCTTGCCCAGAACGTCCAACTGGGTTTGTGTTGCTAATACGAGATGCCGGGCTCCGTCGACGATCACGTCATGGAGAGAAAGTCTGGGGGGAGGAAATCCTCAGATAACTGCAACATAAATGTATATAAAATTACATGTCATCTACACTTACCATTGTAAAGTATTGTAATGCTGTTTGATTATGTTTATCCATGCTTATGGGGCACATGTCAACGTGTCTATATTAAAGAAGAACGAGAAATATGTATTAAAAAAAATAAAAAAATACCTCAAAGTCAGTGCCACGTGGTTCTGCTGGGCGCGTCTTCTGGCGGAATCTGTTGGCCTTTCGCTTCAAGAGGGATGGTGCGGGAATGGCGAAATCCTTGTCGGTAAGGTCATTCAACATCTGTTCTTCCACTATCTTCATGGCAGGTGTGTAGACATTCGCCACGGCTTCATCTTTGACCTGTCGATGGATATATATATATATATATATATATATATGACCATGTACACGTTTGTATTGATTACACACGTCAGTGATTGATTGCCTATAGCAATGTTTATATATATACATATGCCCAATTATTGAACCTTATTGAATGACGTTATTTATTGCATGATATCGATTGCTTATTACAATGCTTACCTTCCGGGACATTTTGACAGTGTGCTTTCCCTGGATCAGCTGGGTGAATGTGATCATGTGTACCCGTACGAAGCCGCCGCGTTTCTCCAAGACGGTAGCTGGACACCTCGCCCGTTTGTTACGTACGCTGCACCACCAGGTACGACTGTTGTCCCGAGTGACCTTCACATTGTAGGCGTATCCGTGTGTGAGTCGAGTAACATATCTTTGCCTTGGCCGTACCTCCAACCACGATGTCGTATGTTGTAGGGCTGTCGTCTGTTGTCGTAGATACATCAGGATTATCATGAACAATGGAACTTTCGTCAAATACTGATGCTGTCGAATGGAGTCGGCGATGTGGAATGAAGTCGTCTCCATAGTGGTTTGTGACGGGGTCATAGAATCATCGGCGGAAACTTCTGATATCATAGAATCGTCGACGGGCGCAGCGATAGTAGTTGGTGACGGGGTCTCGTTTGTGGTCGTAGTAGGAATTTCCGTCGTCATAGAATTATCGGCGGAAACTTCTGATATCATAGAATCGTCGACGGGCGCAGCGATAGTAGTTTGTGACGGGATCTCGTTTGTGGTCGCAGTAGGAATTTCCGTCGTCATAGAATCATCGGCGGAAACTTCTGATATCATAGAATCGTCGACGGTCGCAGCCATAGACGGGGTCTCGTCGGTTGAAATGTCTGATATGTCCCGTGGATCTATGTCTTCTTCTGTGATGTCCATCGCAGTTGACAATCGCGTACTCTCCAAACGCGGTAGATGTGATAACATGGTACATCGCTGACAAGTGAAGTGGAAGTCGATGAGACCCTTTCGTAGTCGGATGTACTTGTACTTAGTCAACCCTGAAATGTGAAACACGTACAATGTAATTAGATGTTCAGGCTATTTTATTTATAGTATATATGTTGCTTGTGAAACACGTACAATGTAATTAGATGTTCAGCCTATTTATTTATCGTATATATGTTGCGATACACGTAATATAAACATGTACAATGTAATCAGTATTGTCTATAGTATCATTATGTTGCTATTAGTCTCTCGTAAGACCACTCGTGAGACCATGTTCATATATCGCAGTGGTAAATAAACTTAATAGAAACACGTACGATATTCAATTGCAAGACCTAATAAGCTTAATTACCTAATAAGCTTAATTACCTGTATCTCCACATGCACGGTGCTGCCATCCACCACAAGCGTCGCAATCTATGGCCTGGTGACGACTCCCCCACGACCCGCTCGCAATACAAACATAACGAAGTCATGTTAGAGTTTGATATTTTCATATCTGGGACAGGATATTTTATATCAACCTTATTTAACGAGCGATTGAAATTAAAATAGTTGGTATGAACTCAATGATTAGTTGACAAGTATTCACTATAATCTCTCTTTGATCACTGATTGGTAATTGGTTTCCGCCGTACACATAATCCCATTAAGTAATCATTGAAGCAGTATACTCTCTCTTTGATCATTGATTGGTTTCCACTTAATCCCATTAAGTAATCATTAAAGCAGCCACCGCATATCGGTAATCACTTTCATCCAGAATTACACTTTTAATAATTGAATGCTAATTGTTTTTCACACGTAATTTAAACAGACATTCATCACACGAGTGCTTCTGGTCATTGATTTCCAGTCAACTTTCACTGCTAAAAGATAACTAATAAATATGAAATTTTTGATTATTAAATGAAATATATTGATATATAAATGAGTAAATTAACCTCACAAATGCCAAAAAGATAAATAAAATGTGGATATATTGGTATAATATATTGATATATCGAAGGGTACGTTTTGACCCGACCATGGGTACGTTTTGACCCGACCTTGGGTACGTTTTGACCCGAGATATGGGTACGTTTTGACCCGATGCCCAAGGTACGTTTTGACTCGGGTACGTTTTGACCCGAACCCATTGTATATATACATTATTAGGCAGATTATATAATATACTATTATTTAATTTATACATACGAGGAAACTTGATCAAATAACTGTAGATGTCGTTGTACTGGACATCGGGCCAGGATTTCGGGTTGTTCCCCCACTCGTCTGCAGAAATCTTGTAAGGGCATTTCTGTAGTCCAACCAACCCTAACTTCACTCTGTACCGCGCCAATGCATCGGCAGGCAGACCTTCTTCATACTGGTACATGATTTGTGCAACAAAACTCTCGATAACAGTAGTTTTACGTCAAAATACCCGTGAAATGTGTGAAATTTTACAAAATGGCGATTTTTCCCCCAAACAAAGATCTCGTAGGTAAGTCACGTGGTTATGACGTCACGCCGACTTCGAGAATTGGGGTCAAAACTAGTTGCGGACACCGTAACTCTGAATATCTAACTTTACAGTCCGTTCAGACTAATTTTTTAACGTTTCGTGTTCGCGACTAGGTCAAAACTAGACTAACATATCGTGGCTCTATATCACTTTTTTCATTTGTTATTTTTGTTGTTATAGGAAGTATGATGGTGGGTCTAGTTTTCGGGGTATTAGGTTAGAAGACACCAAATGGTGCGAAACCGCCCAGGGTGTATGCAAAAGTAGTCCGGTATAAAAAAATAGTGCGGGTGTTTTGAGGTCACAGACACCGTTTGCTTGCAAATCTTGATCCATTACTACCCAGTTTCACTTGAGGAACATTTTGGGGTGCCTTTAACACCAGTTTTCAACATATTTGTAGCATTTAAAAGAAAACACTGAACCTGTTGGTCACTTGATGTACACGGAGTTTCCGTGGCCAACAAATGTACACATATTGGAGGATATGACAAGGTTGGATTTTTCTTTCTTAGGAGTAAGTGAACCTATTGTTTAGTTCATGCAGAACCAGTACAGACTGGCTGCAGGTCATGTACAAGTGGGTCCCACAACATCCATACGAATAGTGAAAGTAGGAGAGACTGGCCTTATTGGATGGCATTCGGTTAAATTATATAGTAAAACTATTTGGTGGTGTCTAACCTATAAGGTGTGCCTAGGCCCTATGTGAGATAGTTTTTTTGTAGAATTTGAAGTTGGAAGTTTATGTTTCTTGTAGCTATGTCTCTGGGAACATAATTTAAAGTTACTGCGACAAGAGTAATCGAGCGGACTCCGCGATGCAACACATTTGTTCTTTTTGTATCGCAGACGGACAGTTATCGGCTTCAAAATCTTCTAAAATCTTGATTTCTCAGCTTTATTTAGTCAAATATAATAAACCAGTGTATGCAAATTACCTGTAGGTGATTGGGCTTGGAATGTGACAGTAATATACCAAAACCACGTCATTATAGTGTGTTTTTCTCTTTTTTTTTTTTTTCATTGATATTGGCTTCCTGATGGACAATTAAGAAGTTTGGGAAAGTGGCGCGACATCGCGACGCTGTTCCAAAAATTTGCCAAAATTAGGCGTAAGTGTATTGTTTTCGCATATCAGTATAGTACCAATACACTAGTACTCTAAAAAACATTGTTTTTTCCTTTCCCCTCCTGCGTCATAAAGCAAATTTCTTGACTGACCGTTCCAAGCCAGTTACCCTTTTTTTTGTCTGTCGACCATTCTTCCCAGAGTGGCATACATGTTGGTTATAGTTTCAGTGATGAGTCTTTATATGTAGAATGGTTAGCTATAACACTATTTAGGGTAATGTTATGTGATTTTATGGAGATTTGTGCTTTTAATTCATCATCTATTAAAATTCCCCATAGTTCTGTAGTAGCTCAATTTAAGGCAGAATGTGGACAGTCACATGGTGGAGTTACATAGCTGCTGTGTGACAACCATTTGAGATATTTGCTCCAAACTTGGTACTGTATCCAGGAATAGAAGCTAGTTTTGAATAGTGAATATTGTAGAATGAGTTGTAGTGGGACCGTACACTTATAGGTTAAAGACACCAAATGGTGCGAAACCGCCCAGGGTGTATGCAAAAGTAGTCCGGTATAAAAAAATAGTGCGGGTGTTTTGAGTCACAGACACCGTTTGCTTGCAAATCTTGATCCATTACTACCCAGTTTCACTTGAGGAACATTTTGGGGTGCCTTTAACACCAGTTTTCAACATATATTGTAGCATTTAAAAGAAAACACTGAACCTGTTGGTCACTTGATGTACACGGAGTTTCCGTGGCCAACAAATGTACACAATATTGGAGGATATGACAAGGTTGGATTTTTCTTTCTTAGGAGTAAGTGAACCTATTGTTTAGTTCATGCAGAACCAGTACAGACTGGCTGCAGGTCATGTACAAGTGGGTCCCACAACATCCATACGAATAGTGAAAGTAGGAGAGACTGGCCTTATTGGATGGCATTCGGTTAAATTATATAGTAAAACTATTTGGTGGTGTCTAACCTATAAACAAGTTCATCAACTAGCGCTTTTTATCAAACACAACATATGAGCTAAATTGTTAGTTCAATAGAATGATAAACATTCCTTTCAATGTTTGTTGCCTTCAAAATAAGATTGTTGTTAGATTAAAATTCGCGTCGGCTCGTTTTTGCAACACATGAGTCAGCCATCTTGAATATTGACTTATGGTTGGAGTTTTCGGGGTATAGGTATGTTCCGAAAGGGTCAATACATTTGCGAATTCGTCGAGTTTTCATTGCTATAAGATCATCATGCAGATGAATGAGGCACAGTGAAGGAAAACTTGAAAATTGTCTCTTCATTATGATTTTAACAATATTAAGGAGCAGATTAATGGCGGACGCAGAAAATCACGAAAATCACGATAGGGTCGTGAACAAATTGAAATAAATGGCCAAAATTACCAGTATTTGGTCCAAACACTGGATTTTGTGGCATTTTTTAAGAACTTACTATAGGTAACGTCATGCTTGTTTTAATTATGTGACGTAAAGCACATCACGGCTGCACACATGTCTATAAATTACAAAATATGTGAATACCCCGAAAACTCCGACTACCCCGAAAACTGGCGTCATGACCATATACAACAGTATGATGGTGGGTCTAGTTTTCGGGGTATTAACAAGTTCATCAACTAGCGATTTTTATAAAACATAACATATGAGCTAAATTGTCAGTTCAATAGAATGATAAACATTTCTTTCAATGTTTCTTGCCTTCAAAATAAGATTGTTGTTTGATTAAAATTCGCGTTAGCGCGTTTAGCAATACACGAGTCAGCCATCTTGAATATTGACTTATGGTTGGAGTTTTCGGGGTATGTTCTGAAAGTGTCAATAAATTTGCTAATTCGTTCCGAGTTTTCATTGATGTTATATCATCTCGCAGATGAATGAGGCACAGTGAAGGAAAACTTGAAACTGTTCTATTGATTATGAGTTTAACAATATTAAAGAGCAGATTAATGGCGGATGCAGAAAATCACGAACATCACGGTATGTTCGTGAACAAAATGACCTAAATGGCAAAAATTACCAGTATTTAGTCAAAACACTGGATTTGGTAGCATTTTTAAGAACTTAATATAGGTAATATGTCATGCTTATTTTAATCACCGGACGTAAAGCACATCGCGGCTACACACATGTCTACAAATTAAAAAATATGTGAGTACCCCGAAAACTCTGACTACCCCGAAAACTGGCGTCACGGCCATACAGTAACTGTTTATTGGATTATCGAACAGTGTCGTTCCTGATCAGCCTGTGAGATACGGGTCAGATCTGGCGCAACGCTGGTTGCATGTAGCAATTTTATCAGTCGGGCATAATATAGCAGAGCAGACTGTAGGAGTGTGACAATCAAACTGTTCAATTCCTATTTGTTCGGGTTTTCATATGTGCTAACCTTAATGAACGTATACACATTGTGTCCGTTAACAGGTAATTACGATTATTATCAATAAATACACAAGTAGAACACAGTCTGATCAGGGCTTAGACAGTTTGTTGTTCTGGAATGCGACCACCCTGTTTATCTGGGTATACACTGTGCTAACCCAAATGATCGACAACAGGTAATCAACAAGAGGAAATACCAACTATGGACGTTAACAGGAAATACCATCAATTAGTCTGATAACACCCAGCGGGGCGACATGCCAAACAAACACACAAGTGACCGGCACACGGCGAAAAATGCGACCCGCCTAATTCCAGAACAACCCGAGGATCGACACATGCTGATCAGGGCTTACACAGTTCGTCATTTATTTTCCAAAACATATATTATAATGATGCTGTGTGAACAAACGTTATCTTCATAATCGTTCAAGAAATACACAGGAAATGGTGTAAAGCAGCGTAGTCCTGTAGTTTGAGATACATGTTTCCACGGCTGATCAGTGATACACAGTTCGTCATTTATTTTTTCAAACATTGTTATTGATATAAGCAAAATATAAAATAGATGAGAGATAAATCATACTGTGTGAACAAACATTATTTTCACAGTTGTCACAACTCACAATGCAACCCGCGTAATTCCAGTTCAACCCGAGCATCGACACAGACTGATCAGGGTTTACACAGTTCGTCAATTATGTTTTCAAAAATGGCATAAACAGCGTAGTTCTATACTTTGGACATACATGTATACTTTCCACAGGCTGATCAGGGCATAAAAAGTAAAATTATTAAATGTTCCCAACAAATTGTAATTTCTAGTCCAAAGAACAACACACGTTAATCTAAATGCAAACATAGGTACCATACCGACTTTAACTATCACTTAATTAACTAATAAAATGCTATTAAAGATATAACCTAATAATAACTCAATTCCGTATTTGGCTAAAATACATCACAATTATCTCATTTAATTAGAAATGGCCAATCAACATGGAAGCCATAAAAAAATCGGTCATAACACCTGTTATTTACGAAAATATGCTGTGAATTATCATTTCTAAAACAAATATCATAGAACTATATCGGGGGCCGTTTTGACCATAACGGGCCGTTGGGACCAAAACAGGGGCCGTTATGACTTCTGATTTTTTTGGGAGGGGCCGTTTTGACCAATTCGGGGCCGTTTTGACTGTAATCCATTAAATTCTGCATATGTGCACTTTATATGGCGGCTGAAATATCATTGGAATTAGGTTTGAGGAATTTGATTCCTCAAACCTTTTGTTTTCGTTGGTTTTTTTTTTCTTTTTCTTTTTCTTTTTTTTCTTTTTATTCAGCCGTCGAGACTACAGCCCAAACCGCTGGTCGGATCGACTTCAAATTTTGTATACCGATTCGCATCAACAGTGAGACGAGAATAACTAAATTTTCAGAATTCTCATGACGTCACTTTTTACGAAACCGGAAGTGACGTCATATATCATATAATTCCCTATAACTTCCTTATTTTCCAACCGATTTCAAAAATTCTTGTTTGTATTCGAAAGCTGCGAGAAATCTCTATCTTCGATTGCTGGCCGTTATTGGCTATCTGCTCAAATGAGAGAGCTATTGACATGTGAAGTTGAGAAAAATGAAAAAAATCAACAATTTCGGATTTTCTTTTTTATTTTAACGGGTGGTCTTCGAAAACAGTTTCCAATTTGTACAGTAATCTCAGCAAAATAATTTTTTGACAGCGTGACGCGGGACTTTCATCCGCACAAAAAAATGATACTTTTCAGAGCTATAGCTTGAAGAGTTCCGATTCTATTGCCTTTCAAACTTGGACGTTTTTTTCTTCAATTTTTCAAATTTGAAATGTTCATAACTTTGTTATTATCTAACCGATTTCAAATATTTTTTTTCCATTAAAAAGCCAACAAAATTCTCTATCTCCGTTTCGCTGGTAGTGTTTGGCTATCTGCCAAAATGAGAGAGTTGTAGGCATTTGAAGTTTGGTTCTTTCATTTTTTTAAATTTGAAATGGTCATAACTTTTTTATTATTTAACCGATTTCAAATATTTTTTTTCCATTAAAAAGGCAACAAAATTCTCTATCTCCGTTTCGCTGGTAGTGTTTGGCTATCTGCCAAAATGAGAGAGTTGTAGGCATTTGAAGTTTGGTTCTTTCATTTTTTTAAATTTGAAATGGTCATAACTTTTTTATTATTTAACCGATTTCAAATATTTTTTTTCCATTAAAAAGGCAATAAAATTCTCTATCTCCGCATCCCGGTAGTTTTTAGCTATCTGCTCAAATGAGAGAGCTACATGTATTTGAAGTTTTTTTTCTTCAATTTTTCAAATTTTAAATGTTCATAACTTTGTTATTATCTAACCGATTTCAAATATTTTTTTTCCATTAAAAAGCCAACAAAATTCTCTATCTCCGCTTCCTGGTAGTTTTTGGCTATCTGCCCAAATGAGAGAGTTGTAGGCATTTGAAGTTTGGTTCTTTCATTTTTTTATTTTCTTTGTTGTTCAACATAATCATGATAATTATACCGATGAAAGCCGAAACAGGCCGAATGCCTGTGGCTGCGGCTAAATCCTTTGATCTTAGCAACGTGTTAAGTTCATGAGGTCACTGTCTAGAGTTGGATGGCACACTTCGCGTGTTAACTCTATGCGACCACTGACCAGCGTTTGTTAAAGGTACATGCCCACGCAGTAGGCACAAAATGTTCTTTATAGGAATTAAATAAGTGTATAATTATGTCACTATTCCACCAGTTCTAAACATTACGAGTGCGCTATACAAATATAATCATTTATTAATTATCAATTTACTGTTAGCGACGCGCGGCGGTAACAGTCTATTTTGATAATGTGCGTGGACGACGACTTTCACATCACGGCTTGCGGTGCGCATGCGCAGTATACTACGCGCGCCAGTCGGCTTCCCAATATGTAAACAAGAATATCAACATGTCGAAACGTCCAGGACGGAAATTGTATGAAACGGCGTCGGCCAAAAAAAAGGCGAAATGTCTGAGGGACAGGCAGTACAGAGAGAGAGATATAGTGGTTAATATTGGCGACCAAATCACCAAATGGAACGAGTTACGTGGAGATTTAGATTTGGACTCGAACTTAAACAATTTTCATTTTATATACGAACTGACATGCTGTGAGTGCTTTAGAATCGTCTCAACTTCAATGTCAGACTAGGGGGTTAACGGTACACATTTCGTAGAACGTTATATAATGAAAAATGCTTAGGATAGTCAAGCGATTCTGAAAATACAAAACTTTATTTTTTCAATTTCATTGGAATTGCATCAATTGTTTTTGAGTTTCATATGTTTTCGTCATTGGCAATGTCTTCTAATCACTTTGCCAGTGTACGTTTGTCAGTACATCAAGCCTCAAACCGTTGATGCAGCTTCAGCTGCTCTAGTTGTACTTGTTGTTCTATACAGGGATCATACCAGTTTATCGGACAATCAGTTTATCAGACAAATTTAAATACCTGCTAACTCAGCCTAACTGAGCTCTTTCTTTTGATTTGATTTCCCATCGAATACAGCTAAGTCACACAGGTGCTTGCTGTTTCCATCCGAGTGAGAAGAATATCTCGCAAAAGTAAATATTTTAATGAATTTGTTGAAAACAAAATCCATCACAGTCAACCGGTTGTTCACAATGTCAAACTTCACGTTCGGGGGCCCATGGTGTCGCTGCACAAAATTACTACGGCACAAATACCTACGGTACAGTGTGAATTAAAGCAAAGTCATTAGCAAACTATATCACTGCGGATATATGCTGTGCAATGTTGGATCAAAAGTAAAACGCGTATTCACAGGTATTTTTACGTGCTGGATAATTCGTATGACCCGTGTACGTTTGTCCGATAAACTGATTGTCAATGTCAATTTTGGTGGGATCTTACGAATGATGTTCTGACCCAATTTTAATGGCGAAAGATGGCGAAGTTTGCCAAATTGTTTACATGCCATGAGGAAGCAAGAACCGAGGTGTTCTGTCAAAATTTTATGGCCGTAGCTGTTATTTTAAGGAAAATATCGTGGAAAAACTGCGATTTTTGTCCGATAATATGAAGGATCCTGTAAACTAGTTATGGTAAAAACGTACCCAAGTACAGTCAAAACGTACACGTCAAAACGTACACAAATTGCATTATTCGTGAAGGGTATAAGTCTGCTTTTAGATACATTTTGTGTACTTCTAGATACTATTGTAGATACTATTATATTCATTTGGATCCCCGGCTGCGAAAAGGGACATTACAACATATAGGCAAAATTCCAACTGGATGAGAGAATGTAAATTTATAAATCTTTAGGAAAAACTCGTACTTGTCCCCCTTCTGGATGTCTTGACTAAGCTAAACTACCTAATTCGCTTAATGATCTACACTGCCTAATTGGCATCTATTAAGCACACGTGCCATAACTACTCCATGGTAAATGGCCAGTTCTACTACAAAAATCCTTTTTACCGAAACGTCCTAAAATTTGTTATATAAATTCAATTTACCGAACTGGCCATTTACCGAAACGTCCGACATCCAATCTTTATGTGCGCGGATGCGCAGTTTGATCTGGGACGGGTATGACTAAATACCGAAATCGGCGAAATGGACAGTTTTTCTGAAATGCACCTGAAATGGACTGTTTTTCTGAAATGCACTTTATATGACTAAATACCGAAATGGACTTCTGAAATGCATGTTTGTATGACTGAACAGCGAAATGGACTTCTGTAATGGAGATATTTCCTGAAATGGAGTGGAAAATGACAATTTCTGAAATGGAGATCTGATTGTATGACTAAATATCGAAATGCACTTCTGAAATGGAGATATTTTTGAAATTGAGCTGAAATGAACTTACCGTATTGATGAAATGGAATTACATATTTTATGTAATGTAACTGCAATGGACACGGTAAAACGTACCTTATGATACGATGTATGTGCGCCACGAGAAAAACGTACATCATGATTGGTGCGTCCACGAGAAACCGTACGTTAAGGAGATTAAATTAACTTATTTCTGAAATTGAGGGGCCGAAGTGGAGTTATATATTTAAGAAATGTAACTAAAATGGACACCACAAAATATACTTTATGATAGGTGTGCCACGAAAAAACATACCTCGCGCAATGTGCGCCGAGAAAACCTACCTATTGTACTTCTGGAATGGAGATGTTTTCTGAAATGGAGAAGCCAAAATGGAGTTACATATTTTATGAAATATATGTAACTGAATTGGACACGATAAAAGTTTTTTATGATAGGTGCGCCACGAGAAAAAAACGTACCTCATGCAATGTGCGTCCATGAGAAAACGTACCTAATGGACTTCTGAAATGGAGATGTTTTCTGAAATGGAGGGGCCAAAATGGACCTATATATTTTATGAAATGTAACTGAAATGGACACGATTAAACGTACCTCATGCAATGTGCGTCCATGAGAAAACGTACCTAACGACTTCTGAAATGGAGATATTTTTTGAAATGGAGGGGCTGAAATGGAGTTATATATTTTATGAGATGTTACTGAAATGGACGCGATAAAACAAACCTTATGTTATGTTCGCCTCATGCAGGTGTGCCCATGCAGGTGTGCCCATGAGAAAACGTACCTTAAGATATGTGCGCCCGTACCTTATGAAACGTGTGCCAATGAGAAATCTTACCTTATGAAACGTGCGCCCAGGAGATAAACTACTTTATTAAATGTGCGCCACGAGAAAACATACCTTATGACAGCACCCCACGAGAAAATGCATCATATAAAGTGTGTGCCCATGAGAATGAAACCAGCAGTTATTGCCGAAAATTGTCGACATTATACAGAAATTATAGACTCGTATAATATTGTATAATAAAGGATGATATAAATGTATGCCTCCGGTAAATGTGGCCGGCGTACGAAAAGACAAAAACTATATATATATACTGTGGCGTACGTTATAATGCCACGAGATAACGGGTTTCAATGATTGTTTCTCCTAACATACCTAGTCAGCTAGCACTTAGTGGCACCAACTGTGGGCTGGTCTGATATGGGGCAGGGCTTTTTCCAAGTCACTTATTCCCTTGACGAGACTCATACCCTTGACGAGACTCATACAGTACTGTATCCAGTCAATAAATGAGCTGAGGCTTTCATGGTATTTGGTTCGGGACAGTGGTGATCGTCGGCTAATGATCGATTGATTATTGGTGGCTAACGACATCTCAACAGTCATTGTCGTTAAACCTGGCCAACGGGAAAGATTATATCCTGCATTCAACCCGCCCACAATGTTGATTTTTCTAAATCTTTGCTTAATATTTACAGAACTATATATTCAGTCCTGGAATCAGAATATCTCGATGGTTACATGTCCATATGCACACCAGAGTCACTCCACTTTGTCTCAAAGTAATAGGATTAGCTATAAGCGTAATTAGTACTTCTCAACATAGCATAACATGGTTTAGCTCTCAAGTACGGCGGCTTGTGAATAAGGGCCAGTACATGTACATGTAAGTCGGCATTCCGGGAAGAATGGATCACAATTGTTAACTTCGCTGCTCACAACCAATTGCCGTCGACTCTAGGTATGTTTTCTCATGATCGCACATCGCATAATGTACAATTTTATAGCGGCACACCTATCATAACGTACTTTTTATCGTGCCCATTTCAGTAACATTACATAAAATATATAACTCCATGTCACAAATACGTTCATTTCAGCTCCATTTCAGAAGTGCATTTCGGTATTTAGTCGTACAATAAGTCCATTTCAGATCTCCATTTTCAGACATTAGTCATTTTCAACTTCATTTCAGGAAATATCTCCATTTCAGAAGTCCATTTCGGTATTCAAAATAGAGTAATAAATCCTAAGGGGGGCAATGAGCAGGACTAACATAACAGTAACAATACAACCATAGAAAACTACGGCACGGGTACAGCGGTCATACAAAAGTGCATTTCAGAAGTCCATTTCGGTATTTAGTCATACAAAAGTGCATTTCAGAAAAACAGTCGATCTGGGCCTATGTTGATCGCAAATGTTGTAAGGTCTTTTTTTCGCAACCGATGGCTGTTTCAAGGCCTTTCTTACAACCTTGGAGCAGGCTGATCTGTGTCCACACTATTTGATCAGACACTTATGTATCAAATTATCAACACAATATTTTATCTACTTTCAGAGTGAATCACTATATCGGAATGTCTGGGATAAGAAATATCTGATACACCCGGACCAGCATTCGCTTTGAACTTTACACCAAGGAGACTGTCAATTCCCACCAAGGATTTTGTCTCTGCGATATTGGACCATCCCCCATCTGCTGGCTACACCAACAATCTGGAAGGTGTTCCAATTATTAAGGACAGTGACAGCTTCGGCGGATATTGCAAACATGTGGCTGCAATACTCTTCCAATAATGGACTTTTAACACGGGGGAAGTAAATTCACACCTGCAGCAAAAATCATAAACATCAAAATTACAGACTTGGCATAAGCCAAAAGTAGTGGGCCAGGCATGTATTAAATTTTCTGACATTGAAATCGAGGCTTTCAACTATGAAAGGGTCACTGGAAAGAGAAGCCAAAAGAAACAGAAAGTGGATTATAAAAGCTACGATTCATGTCCTGGATGGCCAAAATTGTATTACAAAAGATAAAACTGAGAGGTTTGCGACCGAGTTGAAAGTTTAGGAGTTGCAGAACAGCTGGTGGATATTCTTGAGGGCAACAATTACGAACCTGTACACTCTTCCACTTCAAACACAAATACATGTATTAATCCAACAGGAGCCACAGAATGTGTTGACACTGAGCTTTCCATTGTCTCATTTGAAAAAAACATTTTCAGTAACAGAAGCCAAGTACGAATTTTACGAAAATAGTGTGAAAATTTCCACATCCGAGGAACAACAGGACATATCAAAAAAGACTGTTGGACAGAGTTCAAGTGAATTCTGGGCACATGAACGGTCGAAACGACTGACAGCTTCAAACTTCAGAGAAGTTGCATACAGAACTAAATTTCCGGCTGATAAACTTGTTGAACGGTTGACTAATCCAAAACAATTTACGTCCATACACACAACCTGGGGTAAACAAGCAGAACCCTTGGCTCTTGCTCAGTATTAAACACAAAAAGAGCAAGAAGGTTACATTGTTTCTGGTCAAGACATTGGTTTAATTGTTAATCCAGGCTATCCATACCTGGGAGCAAGTCCAGACTGGTTATAAGTTTCACTTCACAATCCATCCTCGGGAGTTACTGACAGGGTTGGCCGGTATTTCCCGGCGACCCGCCCCGGGAAATACTCTCCAAAGTGGGAAATACTGGTAAATACCGGGAAATATGATTTTCGTGTATTTGTATAGCATTATTTTGATTTAAAAGAAAGTTCTGCCCTGTAATAACTGCACAAGTTGATGTTCTGAGAAAGAGGCTACACACCTGTGCTATTTCTAGCAATATAGCAGTACATGAATATGTTTGCATTGTTGTTTTGTGTTCAATTATTGTTCTTCAATTATTATATTTATAAAATCATGACAGTGAAACACTAAAATATTAATTTCATGTGTTTAAATGTTCACTCAAAACACGATTATATTTAGCTAGTGAGGTTATCACAATGTATAGACAGCTGAGCTGGCTATTTCAATCCTCTAAATCCAAACTCGGCTTCTTTACACCAACTGGTGTGTAATTCAAGTAGCCATGTGTCAAACACTGTCCAATATACAAATTATACAAATTGATTGCCTGAGGCTTCTAAAACAATTAATGGTACAATTACCTGGAGTATCCACAGGGATTGTCTCGAAGGTATATATATTTGCTGCAAGTAGTATTGACATATTATGCAGATTAAGGGGTTAGCTCAAATAAAATATGAACCCCTTAAAATATAGACTTTTTTTATAATGACCAAGAGAGCAAAATTAAACATTGGTCTTATTTTATGTTTTTCATTTTATCTTTATGGCTCACTTTATTAATAGATTCCACAAATCAATTCAATACACTGTGGACATGTTAGTGTGGCATTCATTTAAAGTGGGAAATAACCAGCAATATTTATATTTCCCAGTATTACCCAGTGTCCATGAATATGATTACATGTACTTCCCACAGCATACCCCTCAGAAACAGTTCATATCTATCCTAGAATACTTTGAATACAGTCAGTACCCCTGCAAATAGAAATTGTATGGTATATTGAGCAGAATTCACCATCAAAATCTTATTTCCCAGTAATTCCCGGTATTTCCAGTAATTCCCGGTATTTCCCAGTAATTCCCGGTATTTCCCGCCGTCCTGGGAAATACTCTTATTTCCCGGGAAATTGCCAACCCTGACTGACAATGGTCTCGTTGAAGTGAAATCTCTTAGTAAACATTCAAACTTGCATCCCAGAGAAGCTGCAACCATGGGTGACATGTTGTGTCCATTGATGAAAAGGGTGAGCTTATAATCAAACAAGATCATACATATTTTTATCAAATTCAGGGACAGCTCAACATTTGCATTGTCAACTGGTGCGATTTAGTAGTATGGACACCAAGAGGTATGGAAATTCTTAGAATTGAGAAAGATGTGCAGTTTCGGCATGGGCTAATGACGCATTTGTCGAGCTTCTATTTTCAACATATGCTGCCTCATTTAGCAAAATAATGTTAATCCCCTTTCTCCAGTGAGTACAGTCACAGCCACAAGTGTGTTCTTACCCCAGTATCAGGGCATGTGGTTATAAAACCTTTTGACGCTCCATTCTCATGCTCGAAATCAGCAAAGTCAATAGGTCGAACTCAGCTGTGCTCAGACTCTGCCAACAAAATTTGAATTTATACGAGGCTTCATGTCATGGTCATACAGTGCTTTCATTAAGGGGAATTGGACTTGATTTGCTCCCTGAAAATGCTGAAAATGACCATAAAAAATCCTGAAATTGGTACATTTTCTTCTTTGTCTATATAAAAAAAATCCTGAAATTTTCAAAAGACTAGGAAAAAATTCCTAGAAATCAGTCTTAATGAAATCACTGGTCATATTCGGTTCAAATCCCCTGCTTCCTGTACCAAACCTTTGTCCAATGTGGGACTCGACCAATCAAATTGTCTGATTTTGTGTATGAGAATAGAGAACATGCTCAGAGGAAAAAGTTTTAAAGTCATGTACCATAATACCGAGAATTAATGGCTGGGTGTATTTTCATACTCCACCGACTAGTAAAGTATTCATGCTGCTATAATTACACATGGAACACATAAACCTCACATTGTTTAATTTATTATAAAAATATTCCACTGTACATGTACATAACTATATTAAACACAAACAAACCAGCCATTGTTTCCCGAATCGCATACGCCTGCTGACTATTTACGCTAAATATCCATCCTGAAACGGACATACCGTTTCCGGGTGGACATTTCAACATTACAAATAGTCAGCTTGCTCTGTAACATCGTAAGCCCATGACCAGTCTAGCCTAGACCCAAACCAACTGGATTGACTATATGGTGACCCCGTCTAGCATAGACCTAAACCAAATGGATTGATTATATGGTGACCCCGTCTAGCCTAGACCCAAACCAAATAGATCGATTATATGGTGACCCTGTCTAGCCTAAAACCAAACCAAATGGGTTGATTATCTGGTGACCCTGCCTAGCCTAGACCCAAACCAAATGGTGACTCCTTCTAGCCTAGATCCAAACCAAATGGATTGATTATATGGTGACCCATCTAGCCTAGACCCAAACCAAATGGATTGATTATATGGAGACCCCGTCTAGCTTAGACCTAAACCAAATGGATTGATTATATGGTGACCCCGTCTAGCCTAGACCCAAACCAAATGGTGACCCCTTCTAGCCTAGACCCAAACCAAATGGATTGACTATATGGTGACCCCGTCTAGCATAGACCTAAATCAAATAGATTGATTATATGGTGACCCCGTCTAGCCTAGACCCAAACCAAATATATTGATTATATGGTGACCCTGTCTAGCTTAGACCCAAACCAAATGGATTGATTATATGGTGACCCTGCCTAGCCTAGACCCAAACCAAATGGTGACCCCTTCTAGCCTAGACCCAAACCAAATGGATTGATTATATGTGACCCTGTCTAGCATAGACCCAACCAAATAGTGACCCCTTCTAGCCTAGACCCAAACCATGGATTGATTATATGGAGACCCCGTCTAGCCTAGACCCAAACCGATTGATTATATGGTGACCCAGTCTAGCCTAGACCCAAACCAAATGGATTGATTATATGGTGACCCTGTCTAGCATAGACCCAAACCAAATAGTGACCCCTTCTAGCCTAGACCCAAACCAAATGGATTGATTATATGGAGACCCCGTCTAGCCTAGACCCAAACAGATTGATTATATGGTGACCCAGTCTAGCCTAGACCCACACCAAATGGATTGATTATATGGTGACCCCATCTAGCCTAGACCCAAACCAAATGGTGACCCCATCTAGCCTAGACCCAAACCAACTGGATTGCTTATATGGTGAGCCCATCTAGCCTAGATCAACAAATATCATAAATTATGTCAACAAACCTGATTAATTATTGAATAAATAACCTGAACGGTTTCGGTCAGTAGTAGGTCCTCACGGCCATCAATATACAACGTGAAGTACACACCACTACCCCGGACCTACCACAATATAAAGTATGGTATACATTGTTTTATGGTATAAATAAATAATACTTCAAGAAGTACCTGTACATTCGCAGAACAGAGCTCCCCCCCCCCCCCCGGGTACATGTATGGTGCAATGTATGCACAGTTTATGACAATATAAGCACTTTTGGCAGGTATATATGACTTGAGATTATAAATATTTTCTCAAATTTCAGACTCGATCTTGAACATGTTGATTGGTTGATACAGAGTGTCTCGTCAGAATCAACCAATCAGCTTGCGTGAGTCTGAGATTGATTAAAAAAGCTCGATCCCAGGCCACATTAGCGGTCTTCAATAAGTGGTGGTTGGAATAATGTTAGCTTTGTGCATACTTTCCAAATATCATTCAGCAGTCTCCACTGACTATATGGGAATGACTCCTGTAATATTCTGAAGTTTTTTACCCTCTCAATTGCCCGCTCTACATGTATCCTTAATCGTGCAATACGCCTTGTTTCAGTTTCTTGTTGCTCAGAGAGATGTGTTACCCCCCTTAAAATTGGCGGATGATCAACACGCACATTTATTTCATCGAGCAACTTTTGAATCTCAAAACCTTTACCTACTGCCATAATGTGATCTGTTGGTTGAAGTAGCTTCAAAATGCCACAGTCTTTTGTAATGTCATAGTCAGATGCTGAGCCAACATATAAATCTGAGGCAAAAGTAATGGGTCCATGAGGTTCAATCCCTACCAATCATTTTGCTGTGTGGTGGTTCTTGTATGTGCTAAAAAGAACTGACTGAAGCACAAGATTAGACGATGGTTGTTGTATGAAAATCTTTCCCATAATGATGAATGCCGATCGATCGTTAGATTACCATTTGCTGCTCTGTTGAACCCTATGTGTCACACAAACGTATTCGTCACATGTGGTGACGAATACGTATGTATTTCTCACACGTTGTGAGGAATACGTTACAACCCCCATTTTGTTGTTCTTCAAAATATCACTTTTCGGTACAGACGTATTCGTCACACATATTATGACTGGTCGGGCTCAAGTCGTTTATGTCTGATTGCATTCAATCTCTATTATTGTTCAAGTATGGCCCAATCTTCAGGCATGAGAGTTATGTCTCCCCCTATATTGTTTGGGTATAGTTGTTCGTCCGTCTGTCTGTCGGTCACAGTATTTGTATCGTGTCCCGTGTGTCTGCAAAAATAAAGTATACAGGTATGCGCTAGAGTCGCAATATTTTACAGAACTATCTGCCATCATGTGAAGATCTGGAGATGCGGATTCATCCAGTAACGACGTCACTGGCTCCATGCATGCAGTAACGATGTCGCGGACTCATTACTTTGCATGGCACAACGACGGCACTGGTTCCGTGACATGCTATGTCGTAACGACGTCACTGGCTACATAACCTTGCATGTTGCACTACATCAATAAGTGTGCATGTCGTAACGACGGTACTGCCTCCATGGCATTCAGTGTCGTAACGACTTGCACTTTAACAAGTTCACCTAGCTGTAAACACAGGTTGCGTTCCCGGACCTGGAATGTTGAAACATAATGTGGTACAAATATCGATTTCAAGTTGATGGTCATTTTAGTGAGACTATAATGTAATGATTATTATATATTATTTATAATCTCACTAACATGACCTTCGAATTGAAATAGGTGTTTGCCCCCATTATTTTTACTTCATTTTTCAACATCCCATGTCCGGGAACGTAACCGGTGGCTGTAAATGGTACCGATAATTCGTACTTGCTCTGTAACTACGTACAAGAGTTGCAACGTTAAACCAAACTCAGCCCCTCGCGGCAGCTTTGATACTATAAAAACGAGTTAACACATTTGCTAAACATAAATACTAAGTACAATGTTGTGACTTTGGGCGTAAGAACCCGGGTCAATTATGTTTAGGTAAATACTGCTGCCATGTATTATTGAAATCGAAGCAGCAGTTCCAAAGGAACGACTTAAACATATTTGCTTAACACAAATGTTAAACGTAAGATCTAAGTACACTTTTGTGACATTGACCTTGGGTGTAAGATCCCGGATACATAGGTGATACTCTATTATGTTAAGGTAAACTGTGTTGCCAAATATTATTAAAATCTATAAAGTAGTTCCAAAGAAACAACTGAAACAGATTTTCTAAACGCAAATGATAAACGCGGAACGTGTTACGCACGCACGGGCGAATTCACGCACGCACGTCCTTGGTTACGTACCTTATGTGGTTTCTGCTATATACGATCAAAGGAAATACCACATAAGGCTTAGGTGGTTACGGAATGAATTCCATTGTTGTCTTTTGACTTAGGCCACGCCAATAACCACCCGAGACCCTGTACGTGTGCCCGGACGCACGAACGGACAAGGACCAGCCAGTGCCGCCGTTAAATATAGGATATAAACGATAGAATTGCTGTCGGAGTTGCCGACGATGATGCCAACTACGATGCCGGTGATGCCGGAGATGCCGACGACGATACCGAACATGATGCAGACGACGCCGACGATGATGATGATGCGGAGGTGTGTACGATGCTGACGATCCCGGCGATACCGGAGATGCCGACGATGATGTCGGCGATACCGTAGATGCCGAATATGATGCCGAACGTGGTGAAGACGACGCCGGCGATGCCGACGATGATACGGATGATGCTGGCAATAATATCGACGACGATGCCGACGATGATGTCGCCGATTCCGTCGATGATACCGACGCATTAGCTCAGTCCTAAGTTCGAATCCCGACACTGGCTGATCCAGCTTGTCCTTTGGCGAGACACCTTCGTGATAGCCTAGTCCGTCCGACGATGACTCAAAAAGTCGGTCTAGACTTACAATGTCATCGAGCCAGTGCCGTCGTTAAATAAAAACATTCAAATTACTGTTCTATTCTGTTTTATGTTAACGCACTTGTACTATCGAATCGAATTTTCGTGTTTATTACAAATATTCCGAGTATTTGTAACATGTGACAAATACGTTTTTGTTGCAGTAGGGCAGTGATTCAAAACGTAAACATCACACAATGTATGTGACATATACGTACGTATTCTTCACAACGTGTGAGAAATACGTACGTATACGTTTGTGTGACAAATAGGGTTCAACACTGCTCCCTCCTACCACCCACAGTAGATAAATAAAGTGACTTGATAGAAAAGAACTAAACTATATTCAAATTATGCATAAATGCACCAAAACATGTGACATAACTCTTACTCTGACAATATATTCGCGGCAAAACTCACAGATGGATAGTAACTATAAACATAAGTATTACCAAAAACAGAAATGTATAATGCGTATCACATAGCGTCTTCTATTTTCCACTTTATGAGAACAAACTATATTCAAATCAAGTATAAATGCATCAACACTTGTGTACACATGTAAGGGGGGTCGGTATACGCTTCCGTAGAACGAGATCTACATTTATTATACATTTCTAATGCATGCTGGCCATTTATTAAAATGATATTTTTTGCACATCGATGATGTTTATATTTTTACGTTACCCATGGTCACATAAATTATACATTGTAATATATGACTGCTATGCAACTGCTTTAATTTATTTTGAACAGTATAGATGAACTCCGCATTCGGATGACGGACGGACACGGGACAGACGCAGGGCTCATCGCTATATCCCCCACTTCGGCCGTGGGATGGGGGGGGGGGGGGTAAAAATAGGATAAAACATTACGGACATGTTCACATACATGAGTTTGGCCATGCGAGTATACATTGGTGTATATGTACATACGCACATTGAGCATATTTAACAAAATGATTGGGATACGTGATAATTATGTTTAGATTAATGTCTGGTGCCACACCAAATCAGCGTGGTTATTTCACAACATACATTTAAAAATGCAATAATTTGATGAATTCGCATTGCTAAGGTTTGTGGGGTATATATTGTTGTGGGGTATATATATTGTTTAGAATAGTGGGGCATATATAGTTATGGGGTATATATAATATATATATCATATATACCACATAATTGGGTTTTAAATTTTTGCCACATAATTAGGTTTTAACTCGGTACCCCGTATCTTGTACAATTCATGTATATATATAATGTTAATTGTGGTCCTTGAATTCATGCAAATGTTGCCAAAAGCCATGGCGATTTCGAGATACTCTTTACAAAAGGCAATCGGCCATCACCCATGCATGTCCATGGGTCAGGAAGCCACAACGGACGGACGGACGGACAAGGGTAACACCAAAGCATGCCCCCTCCACTATCTGCTGGGGCATAATAAACACCATTTGCATTCGGTAAATGAGATAACCAGGCACCAGGCTGGCTGTTCAAAAGTAGACCAGAGCATTTTGATAGGTTGCAAAGTTTGAAGACAAGATCAAAACAAATATTCGTCTGTATATGTTACCTTTCAGACATGAGCCTTTCGAATTATATGATCCAGGGCCCGTATTCATAAAGAATCTTAGTCACGTCTTAAACTTAAAGTTGATCTTAACTTGGTGCTTCGAGTTAGTTTTCGACTTACGGTCGTCTTAAATTTTAAGAAAATCTTAAGTCCTATTCATAAAGGTAAGTTCGACTAAGAATTATCTTAAACACTGTTAAATCTAAGAAAAACTTAAGACACCTCATGGATAGAAAAAGTTAAGAAAAAGTTAAGATTTAAAAAAAAATGGCGTCCACCAAGTATCGTGCCACGCTTGCACTTTATAAAATCCATTTTAGAAGGTAATTCTGAAAGTGAACTCATAACTTGCGCATTTAGTGGATGCAGACCTTCGATTTTACTTTGTAACAAAAAATAGTCCGGAGAAAAATGCATATGTTTGTGTTGCAGGTGCTTTGAGGCAGGTTCGGGTGCACTGATGTGGTTTATTAATGCATGTGGAGACAGTGTTTACACAGGGGCTCTAGTACACAGCAAAGATCTGCAGTTTGGAATGGATTATTTTGTGTGGCAGGACACATGTAAATGAAGTGTGATGCGGCTCTGCGTCTGTTGTGACGTGATGATTTTTGACCCCGCTGTCATGTTTCCTTTCCTGTCAGAAAAACGAAATGGTCACCGGGTGTTGACAAGTTGGTGAGAAGACGGCATGATCCAGTCGTCAAAGACATTGTAACTCAATGTGTGATTCCAATGTTTATGCTTTTACAGGCGGTGAGTGAAATGACCCCTAAACGCTATATGTTTAATATACAGTTCTATCTGTGTGTTTAGGTCACAGGTGATGGGAACAACTAATCTGATAGTCTGTTGTTACTTGTATAAGATACAAGGTGCGCAACAGGTAAATCAACAGGCTATTCAAATCCCTTGAAATTATTGAAATGGTCACCTGACTGTAACAATTTACGTTGATTATTGTTAAAAATACATTAATCAGCGTCACAGAGCTGTTTACCGTGTTAAAAAATGCCCTGTGCTTGCGATACAGGTAAGTTAATTTTGTCAACCCATCAGGCCTAAAAAAAAGTCGTCGTTATCGACGGTCCCTGATTTGCCCTGATTTACAAAAATAGAATATGTTTACTGCTGGCATGGAGACCAATCCGCAGTGAATTATAAGTCGTGTTCTGGTTGGCTGCTGTTGATGAGCGACCGGATCGCAGCGTATGGTACACTTGTTTTACTGACATCCACGATTTGAGATGGAATGTCCTCAAATCAAGTAAGCAAGTGTTGTGTTGTTCGTAGCGGATTGCGTATTTGAGTCCGTTCTAGAAATAAATTGTAACAAAGATGCAATATAAAAATGTATTTGGCTGAAACCAAGTAAAAAATAAATACAATTTTTCATTTTTAACATTAATATGTATCGGTAACACTCGCGCCCGACCCACGGAGTAAACCGGCAGTTTGAAATTGTAAATCAAGTGAGCCGTATATGTTGCTAGATCGCGGGAACATCACAAGTTAAAATGTAATGAATTTACGATAATTGGAAGCGTTTGCTGCCGCGACTGGTCATAACATTTATGTCGGCGGTCAGCGGAAAACCATTTTCTGTTACACACATCTTTCATGAGCGGGAAAAGAAGGGAATAAGGCCGCACTGACCTGCACTACAGGCATCGCCTGCTGTGACTGAGGTAGACATAGCACTATGGCTTTCACTACCGCTACAGCCATAGACCTCACAGATACCTACTGTAGCGACTTGATTTCAAGATTTGAAATCTGTCGATTATTGTCTAAATACGCGTCTAATGGTGCTAAACCAGCAGTGCAAAGCCATAAATTATATTAAATAGCCTGTATGAATTACAATGGGTGACTTGCCTATTAAAATAAAGTGTTATCGCTCCTTTTGTCCGACTACATAAAGTGTACAAAGTTTACACGCTACTTTCGCCATTTTGCCGAAGAATTTCGGGCAGAATAAATTAACTTCCGTAATTCTGTTTTTAGTCCGGCGGCAAAAGGCCGATTTTGGGGCTTAACTTCGTTTTGAATAACTTAAGTTTTTTACTACTGATTTTGCCTATGTAGACTTTCTAGTTTTAGAATCCGACTGATGCAAATCTGTTACCCTTGAGCATTTGGAGAAATCTGCATAAATTCAAGATGGCTGCCACCAAGATATATTGTGCGATATAATTGCATCCCCAGGAGGAAATTAAACCATCTAAGAGAGTATAATGAATTTATTAACTTGTTGACACAAACGGGCAACTTTAAAATTCAATTCCTTAACAGCATATAGAAAAAATCCAAGATGGCCGCCAAATGTGACTATTTTACATACTTTCTCTAATTCGTCATATCAAAGAATATACGTTTTTTAATTATGTGCTTAAAACAATGAATGTGTGTTTTTTGTAACTTTGATGTGAAATTATATACTAATTATAAAGTCCAAGATGGCAGCCATATATGAATTATATTACGATGTACTTGCAACCGTATCTTGAAATAAGAAACACTATATACTTGCAATCATATCAGAGCGAATTTGCATACCAATATTGTATTTAGGTATATAATTATTCCACTACATTGGGTATGTATTTACACATGTTTCAATCGCATTAGTCCAAGGTGACCACCAAATATCATATTACCTCATAACTAACTTGTGTAGTAAATCGCTTATGTAATTACACCTTGAATATACACCATTAGACAGTATCGGCAATAACGTAAGTCTAATATGGCCGCCGGATATGAATATAGTACTTTATAATAGTAATACAATTATATATAATATAAGATTTAAATAAACTCGTGCATTCAGTTAGATATTTTGATATTGTTTTGTCTTGTCTTGCCATTCCATAGCAGCATTCATACTTCTATTGTTGGCAGGGAGATATATTGTACTTTACAATATATTTCAAGGACTTCCCAATTTGTAAAAACACCAGATGTCGTCGTTTATATCATTGGCATGAAATGGCTCCTCTAGATAGTGTCATTAACAACTTGAGTGTCTGGATAGCAATTGAATAAGTACAAATGGATGATACGTCTATATATTTCTGTCACAATCGGTGACTACGTACAATAACATAGTTCAGCCATCCAGTAGCTTATTCCAGTTTCTGGCTACCATTACGTGCTTTCAACCTACTTAGTACAACCACATAGCTGATAGTATTGGCCACATGTTTTCTTTCTGTGAAAGTATTCAAGTTTCCACAAAGCGGCTGTATGCACATGATGGTTGATGTACACCACTTTAATATCACTTATTACTTTGTAAGCTGCAAGTAATGGATGTGTTTTCAGACCACTATCGCCGATGTAGAGCAACATATTTATATGAGGTAATGTATGTACACCAATTTTCTCTGTGTATTGTTTCAAAGATAAGCAATACAAATACTTTATTTTTGTTCGAATTTATTGTGTAGTTATATGCCATTTAATGAGTTTTACTTATTTAAACATATGACAGAATTCAGCACCTGTGAATGCATATGATATGTAAAAACTAAGAAATGACGCCGTCATGTATACATAAATGTGGATCAAAGAAAACAACCGTAATCACAAATATAATAATTCCGAGAAGAACATGGATATGCTATGTATTAAATACCACAGGTAGGACACAGCTAATACAAATGTAATTGATATTATATGACAGACACTCTAGTTGTGTCACTACTAAATACTCGCGGTAACAAAAATTATTATAGTACATGCAGACAGCAATACACATGGTACACAACCATATATAGAACGTGACAAACTTCAAGGTACCATAATATGGATATGAGGCATAGAGTATTCACGCAATTTAATATACTAATATGAAAATGCTGTTTGTGTCATCATAATTATATCATTGTTTTCTTATAGTTATATTTACAATATTAGCTTTCAATTACGGAAACCGATACATTTTGTGTAATTAATGTATTTTTGTGTACAGTATACATGCATTAATCATGTTTGATTCATCATTGCCTTGTATAATACTGTCCTTTTCACTTATGATGGAGAGGTTTGCGGGAGAAATTATATGGTGTCTAATCAGGTTCAACCACCCAACTGGACTGTTTTGACAATACCAAAGCGGCATCCTTGTTGTTATGTCTTCGTGTACTGCACTTCAATATGATTGTTTTTTTGTAATGTTGGGACTGTTGGGTAATAGTTGTTGTTATCTTTATATACGTCTGCCATGTATATAAGTATCTAAGAGATATATTTACTTATAATCCTAGTAATTATATGCAATTTGTTCAATATAAGGCAACATTATTTTTATATTTGGCGGCCATCTATGATTTCTGCTATTGGTAGTTATCTAATTGTATTCCTAAGTTAGTAAAAACGTTCATAGTATACATAACTTCAGTACTTTTATTCCAATTTACTACGATATGACATCGATGTGCAATTATATACTTAATTATTATTCTCTGTGATGATCGTCATGGGATAATTTCTGTATATATGGCGGCCATCGTGGACTTTCGCTCTTCACAAATGTGTCTAGTTACTATCAAATTTATTGTAAGCGTTTATCATGTCAATATATCCAAGATTAGTATACATGTTGTTTTCATATGGAGTGTACGTGGGAGCAGTCATATGCAAAATATCATGTTACGTTTGGCGGCCATTTTGGATTTTTACCATTTAACAGTGAATTGAAAAATTTAGTGTTGATCACTTATCTCGATAAGTCAAGTAAATCCACTTTATGCTGTTAATGTATGCTAATACCTCATGTGGAAATAACTATATATGACACACTATAACGGTTTGGCAGCCATTTTGGATTTATGCATATTTCTCAAAATGATCAAAGATGACATAGTGTCATCAGTCGGATTCTTGATGTTGATGATCTGGGCAATCAAAACCGCCAATAAAAAAAACTATTTTATTCAAAATAAAGTTAAGCTCCTGCATGGAACGTGCCATACACATGGCTGCCAGACTATCTGACATCTGAGCGGGAAACCCCCACATACGTCAATCGATTTCATTGGTCGGTTACTTTGCAGATTTCCGATATTGTACCTCGGAAAAAAAATGGCGACGGTAATAAACATTACGTGTTATCCACGCTGTTTTTCAAAGAAATGTTGAGAAATAATTAGTAAGGAAAGTAGTTGCATACAAATTATGAATGAAATTTGGTGTATTAATATTATTTAAACGTATTGTCAGATGATTTTGGTATCGTACAGTTCACGAAGTGTCAAAATTATGCGTGTATTCGTATCGAGTATCCGAGTTTAGATTTCGCTATGTGACCCAATGGGATGGAAGCCAGTCTATATAGCAAAGAAAATAATAAATGAAAAATGTCAGATAATGAAAAATATAAGTTAAACATGATATAGAGACATGACATGTTAGTCTATGACTGAGGCTGTGTTGACTGGTTGTGTTTACGATTCGGTAAGCATGGAAAGATTATTATATCATTGGTGCAGTTATCTGAATATAACTACCGCCCATTTCCCAGCCCCCACATCCTGAAAGTTCATTTAGTTAATATAGGTTAGAGAATAACAAATGGTGCGAAATCGTCAAGAGGGTAAAAGTAGTCCGGTATGAACAAAATCGTGCGGGTGTTTTGAGGTCACTGACACAGTTTGCTTGCAAATCTTGATCCATTACTACCCATGTTCACTTGAGGAACATGTTGGTCATGTGATGTAAACAGAGTTTCCGTGGCCAAAAAAAAATGTAAACAATATTGGGGGACATGACGAGGTTGGATTATTCTTTCTTAGGAGTAAGTGGAACCTATTGTTTAATTCATGTAGAACCAGTACAGACCGGCTGCAGGTCATGTGCAAGTAGGTCACACAACATTCATACGAATATTGAAAGTAGGAGAGACTGGCCTTATTGGATGGGATTCGGTTACAGTATATAGTAAAACTATTTGGTGTCTTCTAACCTATACTGTGGTAATTTGTGGGTGAAATCTTACATGAACTCCAGCATTGGAGGTGTGCCTCAAACAGCCAATCACATCTCGTACTATTATTTATTCGTCGGAGGATTCCTGACATTGACAACAGTGCCATCTGGCGTCATGATGAGGCACTATATCACCAATATTGCTTGCGTCATTCGGCTTGTGACTTGATGCTTTCTGCTTGCGGCTTTCCGCTTTCGGACTGTGGCGTGATGCTTACTTCCTGCGGCTTTGTCCTGACTGCTTCCGGCCTTATTCAAAGTGCTAAGTGCTTTGTTCTTACTTTCTTTTGCAAATGCTTAGTGCAATAAAACAGGGACACGAATAAGGACGTATCAATAATTGTAATGTAAATAAGACGAATGTATCATACGAATGAACAAAGCAATCAGCAGAATGGACATGTAAGAAAGACAAATACAATTACAACAAGCAGATTTCAGATGTAATAAATACAAATGACGAATGAAATAACATGAATATAAGTTGTAATGTCATCAGCACGCAAGCATCAAGTCACATAGAATTATGGCGGATATTACCTTCCATACCCAACGGCATGTTGTCATGTTTTTAGATATGGTTACAATAGGTTTCCTTTAATATCTTTCTAACGGAATGACAAAATTTGATGAAACATAGTGCAGCAAATGCAAAATTGTTGGCCCTATATTGTACACTCAATGTAGTTTGGTAAATCTCATGAGAAACGATTACCGTCAATGTAAATACAAATCAAGAACATGTGTACATTGTATGTACATGTAAGAAATAAACGGTCAACTTGATTCTTCGTGAAAGTTAAATATAAGATTTTGTAAAGACCTTTTACAGCAACATAAAACATGTTTCATATTTGTTGAGCTATATATCATCAAAAGGAAGATTTTAAAGAAAATCTACTGTTTAAATAATTATGTTACGTCTGAAAATGTTGTTTGGAAACTTTTGAAAACCACATGATCCCATACATGTACCCTGATACAATGAGTATAATTAATCCAAATTTTAGACAAGAGTCTTGAATGAAAACTTCAATCCAAACACTGTTCACAATAACTAATCAGCTTGCTCCACTAGAGTATGTCCAGAGCATGCACCAGTTTCTGTCACGTCCAGTTCAATCCAGTGACAATTCCACAGCAGCCTGTGATACCTGAAAGACATAGTACAGGTTTAAATCAACTGTTTGAATGTGAAAACAATAACTGTTGCAGTACCGGACCGTACTCCATAATCTGACTATTGTCAGCCACATGCAGTCGTCATGATGATAGGGTGGTGTAATATACTGTTTTAACTTAAAATATTATTGAATTTGTAAATCTGGGCGGTTCTAATACTCTTTAGATACAAAACTTATATGTAGCTCTGATTACAACATCCTATCAACATACTGACGGCCTGTGCCCACCACCCATAAAATGTGACACAGGCATTTCGTGTCTTATGTCTGTTTAACAAAGTCAAACAAACACATTGGGTAAGTGGGTCACATTGGTCAGATAGAGAATGAATGTATTGATGATGACAAAGAAAGACATGCATTAAAGTCAATCTAAGTTACCGGTATCATGGTTATGGTAGCAGAGATTTAAATGATTTACATTATATAAATGTAAATTAGGATAACCTCATCTGGTGAAAGGTCCTCACCACCCCAGAATCACTTAGCCCCACTCCTAAAAAGTAATAGGATTACTACTTTTATAATGGGTATAACCGGATTACACTCTCAAATCACAACTTTACAAGGAAGCCAAAACTGTAACCGAGGGCCAAACCAGGAAAATCGGAATTCCATTGCGTTAAGGATGAAACCCATCATTAAATTTTGCATGCTCCAACCAATCGCCGAACCATATAAAGTTAATTTACTGAATATCATGAAAAATTAGTGTTAAAACAATAATTTACGATTTTCCTTCAAATACATATAATTATGTATATACTGATTATAGGAAAAAAAGATTAATCTGGCATTATTTTTCAACATAAATCTCAGAATATGCCATATGAAGTTAATTTACTGAATATCATCCGAATTTGGGGGGAAAATGGCGTGGTGGTGGAATTTTACTATTTTTTAATAAAATTTGTTGAAATTAGTATTAATAGAAAACAGTTACCGCTATTAATGATTTTTCTTCAAATATATGAAAATAAACGATTAATCTGGCATTATTGTTTGGTGACGTGCAGGGATGATATTAAAGGTACATGCCCACTCAGTAGGCACAACATATTCTTTATAATATCAGAGACATTTCTGGCAAAATAAACGTTCTTTCACCATTACACCACGTTTTGATTGGCATTATTATACATCTTATATCAGACATAAATGTTCACACTGATATCAGGGGCGATAACCGTGTTTCCTTAAAATGTTAACAAACATTACTATTTATTCTATGTAGTTATATTTTGATGTGCAATGATAAAACTTTATAATCTGTCGAAACAATACTTTTTTCAGGTGACATTTAATTAGCATAAATAATTAAAAAATATCATTCCTCATTTGAGTATGAAAATATCCCGATACCACCACGAGTCGCTATCAGTAAAATAAATATTACTAAATTATTTTATCTGTGCATTTATATCTGGCACTCGTAATATTTAGAACCAGTGGAAAAGTGAGACAATTTAAATACACTTTAAATTGTCTTGCTGTCACGCAGGGCAACTTACTAGTTTGTAAGTTGCCCTGCGTGACAGCAAGACAATTTGGGTTAGGTTCTTCCATTTTGAATGAACTTAGTTATATACTAATGTCTATGTACATGTAGTTCAGCTGTTGCTTAGTGTATGTTGCTCCGCTTATGGCCATATAACATTAATTTACTTAAAAGGTACACGGCCCACTCAGTAGGCACAAACCTTTCTTTATAGGAATTAAATAAGTGTATTTAAATTGTCTCACTTTTCCACTGGTTCTAAATATTACGAGTGCCAGATATACATGCACAGATAAAATAATTTAGTAATATTTATTTTACTGATAGCGACTCGTGGTGGTATCGGGATATTTTCATACTCAAATGAGGAATGATATTTTTTAATTATTTATGCTAATTAAATGTCACCTGAAAAAAGTATTGTTTCGACAGATTATAAAGTTTTATCATTGCACATCAAAATATAACTACATAGAATAAATAGTAATGTTTGTTAACATTTTAAGGAAACACGGTTATCGCCCCTGATATCAGTGTGAACATTTATGTCTGATATAAGATGTATAATAATGCCAATCAAAACGTGGTGTAATGGTGAAAGAACGTTTATTTTGCCAGAAATGTCTCTGATATTATAAAGAATATGTTGTGCCTACTGAGTGGGCATGTACCTTTAATATCATCCCTGCACGTCACCAAACAATAATGCCAGATTAATCGTTTATTTTCATATATTTGAAGAAAAATCATTAATAGCGGTAACTGTTTTCTATTAATACTAATTTCAACAAATTTTATTAAAAAATAGTAAAATTCCACCACCACGCCATTTTCCCCCCAAATTCGGATGATATTCAGTAAATTAACTTCATATGGCATATTCTGAGATTTATGTTGAAAAATAATGCCAGATTAACTCTATAATCAGTATATACATAATTATATGTATTTGAAGGAAAATCGTAAATTATTGTTTTTAACACTAATTTTTCATGATATTCAGTAAATTAACTTTATATGGTTCGGCGATTGGTTGGAGCATGCAAAATTTAATGATGGGTTTCATCCTTAACGCAATGGAATTCCGATTTTCCTGGTTTGGCCCTCGGTTACAGTTTTGGCTTCCTTGTAAAGTTGTGATTTGAGAGTGTAATCCGGTTATACCCATTATAAAAGTAGTAATCCTATTACTTTTTAGGAGTGGGGCTAAGTGATTCTGGGGTGGTGAGGACCTTTCACCAGATGAGGTTATCCTAATTTACATTTATATAATGTAAATCATTTAAATCTCTGCTACCATAACCATGATACCGGTAACTTAGATTGACTTTAATGCATGTCTTTCTTTGTCATCATCAATACATTCATTCTCTATCTGACCAATGTGACCCACTTACCCAATGTGTTTGTTTGACTTTGTTAAACAGACATAAGACACGAATGCCTGTGTCACATTTTATGGGTGGTGGGCACAGGCCGTCAGTATGTTGATAGGATGGTGTAATCAGAGTTACATATAAGTTTTGTATCTAAAGAGTATTGAACCCCAGATTTCAAATTCAATGCATATTTTAAGTTAAAACAGTATATTACATATTTTAAGTTAAAACAGTATATTACACCACCCTATCATCATGACGACTGCATGTGGCTGACAATAGTCAGATTATGGAGTACGGTCCGGTACTGCAACAGTTATTGTTTTCACATTCAAACAGTTGATTTAAACCTGTACTATTTCTTTCAGGTATCACAGGCTGCTGTGGAATTGTCACTGGATTGAACTGGACGTGACAGAAACTGGTGCATGCTCTGGACATACTCTAGTGGAGCAAGCTGATTAGTTATTGTGAACAGTGTTTGGATTGAAGTTTTCATTCAAGACTCTTGTGCTAAAATTTGGATTAATTATACTCATTGTATCAGGGTACATGTATGGGATCATGTGGTTTTCAAAAGTTTCCAAACAACATTTTCAGACGTAACATAATTATTTAAACAGTAGATTTTCTTTAAAATCTTCCTTTTGATGATATATAGCTCAACAAATATGAAACATGTTTTATGTTGCTGTAAAAGGTCTTTACAAAATCTTGTATTTAACTTTCACGAAGAATCAAGTTGACCGTTTATTTCTTACATGTACATACAATGTACACATGTTCTTGATTTGTATTTACATTGACGGTAATCGTTTCTCATGAGATTTACCAAACTACATTGAGTGTACAATATAGGGCCAACAATTTTGCATTTGCTGCACTATGTTTCATCAAATTTTGTCATTCCGTTAGAAAGATATTAAAGGAAACCTATTGTAACCATATCTAAAAACATGACAACATGCCGTTGGGTATGGAAGGTAATATCCGCCATAATTCTATGTGACTTGATGCTTGCGTGCTGATGACATTACAACTTATATTCATGTTATTTCATTCGTCATTTGTATTTATTACATCTGAAATCTGCTTGTTGTAATTGTATTTGTCTTTCTTACATGTCCATTCTGCTGATGCTTTGTTCATTCGTATGTACATTCGTCTTATTTACATTACAATTATTGATACGTCCTTATTCGTGTCCCTGTTTTATTGCACTAAGCATTTGCAAAAGAAAGTAAGAACAAAGCACTTAGCACTTTGAATAAGGCCGAAAGCAGTCAGGACAAAGCCGCAGGAAGTAAGCATCACGCCACAGTCCGAAAGCGGAAAGCCGCAAGCAGAAAGCATCAAGTCACAAGCCGAATGACGCAAGCAATATTGGTGATATAGTGCCTCATCATGACGCCAGATGGCACTGTTGTCAATGTTAGGAATCCTCCGACGAATAAATAATAGTACGAGATGTGATTGGCTGTTTGAGGCACACCTCCAATGCTGGAGTTCATGTAAGATTTCACCCACAAATTACCACAGTATAGGTTAGAAGACACCAAATAGTTTTACTATATACTGTAACCGAATCCCATCCAATAAGGCCAGTCTCTCCTACTTTCAATATTCGTATGAATGTTGTGTGACCTACTTGCACATGACCTGCAGCCGGTCTGTACTGGTTCTACATGAATTAAACAATAGGTTCCACTTACTCCTAAGAAAGAATAATCCAACCTCGTCATGTCCCCCAATATTGTTTACATTTTTTTTTGGCCACGGAAACTCTGTTTACATCACATGACCAACATGTTCCTCAAGTGAACATGGGTAGTAATGGATCAAGATTTGCAAGCAAACTGTGTCAGTGACCTCAAAACACCCGCACGATTTTGTTCATACCGGACTACTTTTACCCTCTTGACGATTTCGCACCATTTGTTATTCTCTAACCTATATTAACTAAATTGCATATGTATGTATGGTGTTTGACATTATACTTGGACAACCTTTTCTCATAGGGATGTACATCAATAACCCCTGATCTATATTTGACCTTTGACCTATATTTCCTCTTCAATTACTTAGTTAATTATCTTTTGTTAAGGTTTTTAGTCAACCTTGTAGATGGAATACTCCTGGCCCTACACCAACCATACTTGGACAACTTCATCTCCTAGTGATGTATCATCAACAACCCTGACCTATATTTCACCTTGACCTACATTTAACCTTGAATTAATTAGTTAATCCCCATTGTTAAGGTTTTTAGTCAACCTTGGTTAGGTTTTTAGTCAAGCTTGTATATGGAATACTATTGTGCATACAGACACCATACTTGGATAACTTTTTCGCATAGGGATGTACATCAATAACCCCTGACCTATATATTACCTTCACCTACATTTAACCTTGAATTCACTTGGTTAATGTTTATAGTCAAGCTTTGTATATGGAATACTCTGGGCCTACATCAACCATACTTGGACAACTTCATCTCCTAGTGATGTACATGTACATCAATAATCCCTGACCTATATTTGACCTTGACCTACTTTTATCCTTGGATTACTTAGTTATTTCCCCCTTGGTTAAGGTTTTTAATCAAGCTTCTATATGGAATACTCCTGGGCCTACAGCAACCATACTTGGAAAACTTCATCTCCTAGTGATGTACATCAATAACCCCTGACCTATATCTGTCATTGACCTACATTTAACCTTGAATTACTTACTTGATTTCCCTCGGTTAAGTTTTTATAGCCCCACAAACAAAGTTTGTTGGGGGTATATAGGAGTCAGCTTGTCGGTCTGTCGGTCTGTCGGTCTGTTGGAAATTCCCTTCCGCTCTATATCTTCTACACCGATGCATGGATTGTCAAATGGCTTGGCAAAAATGTTTGTCATGACGAGAAGGTGTGTCGCTTTCAATAACCACGCACATACGTCCAAGGTCAAGGTCACAGTTGAAGGTCAAATGTCAAACCTATAGAAATTCCCTTCCGTTCTATATCTTCTACACCGATGCATGGACTATCAAATAGCTTGGCACAAATGTTTCTCATGATGAGAAGGTGTGTCGCGATCAATAACCACGCGCCTACATCCAAGGTCAAGGTCACAGTTGAAGGTCAAAGGTCAAACCTATCGAAATTCCTTTCCGCTCTATATCTTCTACACCGATGCATGGATTATCAAATGGCTTGGCACAAATGTTTCTCATGATGAGAAGGTGTGTCGCGATCAATAACCACGCACCTACGTCCAAGGTCACAGTTGAAGGTCAAAGGTCAAACATATTTAAATTCCCTTCCGCTCTATATCTTCTACACCGAAGCATGGATTATCAAATGGCTTGGCACAAATGTTTCTCATGATGAGAAGGTGTGTCGCGATCAACAACCACGCACCTACGTCCAAGGTCAAGGTCACAGTTGAAGGTCAAAGTTCAAAAATATTGAAATTCCCAAATGGCTTGGCACAAATGTTTCTCATAATGAGAAGGTGTGTCGCGATCAATAACCACGCACCTACGTCCAAGGTCAAGGTCACTGTTGAAGGTCAAAGGTCAAACCTGTTGGAATTCCCTTCCGCACTATATCTTCTACACCGATGCATGGATTATCAAATGGCTTGGCACAAATGTTTCTCATGATGAGAAGGTGTGTCGCGATCAAGAACCACGCGCCTACATCCAAGGTCAAGGTCACAGTTGAAGGTCAAAGGTCAAACCTATCGAAATTCCTTTCCGCTCTATATCTTCTACACCGATGCATGGATTATCAAATGGCTTGGCACAAATGTTTCTCATGATGAGAAGGTGTGTCGCGATCAATAACCACGCACCTACGTCCAAGGTCACAGTTGAAGGTCAAAGGTCAAACATATTTAAATTCCCTTCCGCTCTATATCTTCTACACCGAAGCATGGATTATCAAAATGGCTTGGCACAAATGTTTCTCATGATGAGAAGGTGTGTCGCGATCAAAACAACCACGCACCTACGTCCAAGGTCAAGGTCACAGTTGAAGGTCAAAGATAAAAAATATTGAAATTCCCAAATGGCTTGGCACAAATGTTTCTCATGATGAGAAGGTGTGTCGCGATCAACAACCACGCACCTACGTCCAAGGTCAAGGTCACAGTTGAAGGTCAAAGGTCAAAATATTGAAATTCCCAAATGGCTTGGCACAAATGTTTCTCATAATGAGAAGGTGTGTCGCGATCAATAACCACGCACCTACGTCCAAGGTCAAGGTCACTGTTGAAGGTCAAAGGTCAAACCTGTTGGAATTCCCTTCCGCTCTATATCTTCTACACCGATGCATGGATTATCAAATGGCTTGGCACAAATGTTTCTCATGATGAGAAGGTGTGTCGCGATCAATAACCACGCACCTACGTCCAAGGTCAAGGTCACAGTTGAAGGTCAAAGGTCAAACCTATTGAAATTCCCTTCCGCTCTATAACTTCTACACCGATGCATGGATTATCAAATGGCTTGGCACAAATGTTTCTCATGATGAGAAGGTGTGTCGCGATCAACAACCACGCACCTACGACCAAGGTCAAGGTCACAGTTGAAGGTCAAAGGTCAAAAATATTGAAATTCCCAAATGGCTTGGCACAAATGTTTCTCATGATGAGAAGGTGTGTCGCGATCAATAACCACGCACCTACGTCCAAGGTCAAGGTCACTGTTGAAGGTCAAAGGTCAAACCTGTTGGAATTCCCTTCCGCTCTATATCTTCTACACCGATGCATGGATTATCAAATGGCTTGGCACAAATGTTTCTCATGATGAGAAGGTGTGTCGCGATCAATAACCACGCACCTACGTCCAAGGTCAAGGTCACAGTTGAAGGTCAAAGGTCAAACTTTATTGAAATTCCCTTCCGCTCTATATCTTCTACACCGATGCATGGATTATCAAATTTCTAACCACGCACCTACGTCCAAGGTCACAGTTGAAGGTCAAATGGTCAAACCTATTGAAATTCCCTTCCGCTCTATATCTTCACACCGATGCATGATTATCAAATGGCTTGGCACAAATGTTTTCTCATGATGAGAAGGTGTGTCGCAATCAATAACCACGCACCTACGTCCAAGGTCAAGGTCACAGTTGAAGATCAAAGGTCAAACCTATTGAAATTCCCTGCGCTCTATATCTTCTACACCGATGCAATGGATTATCAAATGGCTTGGCACAAATGTTTCTCATGATGAGAAGTGTGTCACAATCAATAACCACGCACCTACGTCAAGGTCAAAGTCACGATGAAGGTCAAGGTCAAACCTATTGAAATTCCCTTCCGCTCTATATCTTCTACACCGATGCATGGATTATCAAATGCCTTGGCACAAATGTTTCTCAGGATGAGAATGTGTGTCGCGATCAATAACCACGCACCTACGTCCAAGGTCAAGGTCACAGTTGAAGGTCAAAGGTCAAACCTATTGAAATTCCCTTCCGCTCTATAACTTCTACACCGATGCATGGATTATCACACTATGCCCAGGGTCAAGGTCACAAACTTGATGCGTTTGAAACCTTAACGCTCGGCTAAATGGCTTATACTCAAAAATGCCTCGTTTTCTTTAGCTGCCAGTGGGGGTATTCGTGTGCCGACAGGCCACAATTCTAGTTTAGTCAACCATGGTTAAGGTTTTTATGCAGGCCGCAGCCACCTTGTTTGTCAAGCTATGTGTACATCGACAACCCTCGTAGTCGAGCTATGCTGTTCTCCTACAGCTCTTGTTTATGGCGTAGTACCGCGTGTTTTTCTAAAGTTAAACGCGCAAACAGTGACACTACGACCGCCACTTAACTCATTAGCATATCTGCAATGACTGAGCATTTTCATATAGTTACTAAATCCGAGCTAAAAAGGTTTTGACTAAATCCCGACTAATGGTTGCAGAGATAATAAGTACCTGAACATGTTGGTTTATACAGGCAGAAGGAACCTTAAATCAGATAATTGGACATACTAGAACTGTATATCCATCAGCATACTGTACGTACATGCAACAGGGTGTGTGATCATCTGGTTTCCAAACGGCATGTTGTCATGTTTTTAGATATGGTTACGATAGGTTTCCTTTAATATCTTTCTAACGGAATGATAAAATTTGATGAAACATAGTGCAGCAAATGCAAAACTGTTGGCCCTATATTGTACACTCAATGTAGTTTGGTAAATCTCATGAGAAACGATTACCGTCAATGTAAATAAAAAGCAAGAACATGTGTATATACATGTAAGAAATAAACGGTCAACTTGATTCTTCGTGAAAGTTAATTACTGTATTAATTACTCAATCTGGATACTGTTGGCTGGGATACTCCGAAGTGATCAGCGCTGCACAGTTGCATGCGTCCTGTCGCAAGGTACCTTAACGTGATCAAAGTGTTTGTCATTGGACTTATGGCTTTGTTGCGATCAGTAGCCGGAGCTACATCATCCTTTATTAGGTTGCATACATATGTTATGCCTTCACGATTTAAACGAAACCGTTGCACAAGTTCAAAGTCACTGTATTCGCCAAAGCAATGTCGTCTACCTTTGAATATCCTTGGCCTTCTCATATATGGCCTTCTTGCCACAATAACTGACGGCGAAATATTAGACACTGTATCCGACACTGAGTATATACATTGTCCAAGACGGGGAATATCAGATGTATGTGTGGCCGTGACTGGAGAAATGGGGCTTATGGCATTTGTGACAAGTGTAGCGCCTGATCAAATAGCACATCATGTAGCCTGATAATGGGGCTTATGTGTTTTACGATCAGTGAACATCCAGACCAGCATGTGCATCTGCACAGTCTGATCAGGACCTGCACTGTTCGTCATTCCAGCAATACGGCAATGGGTTATGGGTTCTGCGACCAGTAAATATCCAGATCAGCAGATCAGCATGTGCATCCGCACAGTCGATCAGGATCTGCACTGATCATAATTCCATCAATGTAGCAATGGCTTATGGATTCTGCGACCACTGAATATCCAGATCAGCAGATCAGCATGTGTATGCGCGCAGTCTGATAAGGATCTGCACTGTTAGCCATTACATCAATGAAACATCCGCCATGCTTCTGACAAGCAATATAGATCGTTATCAGGCTGCATGATTGTGGTCTTTGATCAGAAGCTACACTGACCATAAATCCCATAAATCCAGTCACAGCCACATATGTGTCCACGTATGAAAGGTTGCAAAGCCGATTCAAACCCTTACATATGAGCTAACTTAATGTCACAGCTTCGATCGAAGATCTTCCATACCCGGTAGCCACCCTACTCCGCATATCCACATGCTTTAATTTACATTTCCCACGGTATGTTGCGTCTGCCAATCATACTTGGAAATAACTCCATTAGCCTGAAAAGATGGTTACCGGTCTCTAGCGATATTTCAAGACATTAAAACTACATTAGGCCATGCCATATCTGTTCTATGTTAAGCGTCCACCATGTTAACCAAAACCTACCTACGTATCCGATAAAAGCAAACAAGGCATTGAAAGAAAGGAAGGCAAATTTATGTTAAAAGCTTCCTGAACCCTGAGGAAGTTTTTAGCATAAATTTATATTTCAGCCAGAAAACTTTAGAAAAAAGAAGAAAATACTCTTATTAAACTTATTAAGTGGACATTCATGAACGGATTTAATACTTGAACAAGTCCGCCAATCAGTTTTCATATTACTTCACCAGTAAATAGTGTAAACTAGCATACACATTGTGTTTGCTTTTTCACAGAACCACTTTCAAAACCGACCCGGATGCTTAACAGAGAAAGAACTTGCTATGGCCTTATCACATATTTGATACATTTTCGAGGTTTGTTTATGTATTAACTATGGCACGCCGTTCTTATATTTATTCCCGAAACAAGATATCTAATAAAAGATATAAGATATCTACTAAAATATATAAGATATCTACTAAACATATAAGATATCTTAATTAATTTGCATTTATATAAGATATTATAAACTATATAAGATATCTACTAAAGTATATGAGATATCTACTAAACTATATAAGATATCTCATAAAGTATATATGATATCTACTAAAAGTTTAGTAGATATCTTATATAAAAAAGTATATAAGATATCTTATAAACTATATAAGATATCTACTAAACTTTAGTAGATATCTTATATACTTTATGAGATATCTCATATAGTTTATAAGATATCTACTAAACTTTAGTAGATATCTTATATAAAAAGTATATAAGATATCTTATAAACTATATAAGATATGTACTAAACTTTAGTAGATATCTCATAATAATATATAAGATATCTAGTAAAGTTTAGTAGATACTTGTTTCGGGAATAAATATAAGAACGGAGGCGTGCCATGGCACGCCGTTCTTATATTTATTCCCGAAACAGATATCTACTAAAAGGTATAAGATATCTACTAAAATATATAAGATATCTACTAAACATATAAGATATCTTAATTAATTTGCATTTATATAAGATATCTTATAAACTATAATAAGATATCTAGTAAAGTATGAGATATCTACTAAACTATATAAGATATCTCATAAAGTATATAAGATATACTAAAGTTTAGTAGATATCTTATATAAAAAAGTATATAAGAATATCTTATAAACTATATAAGATATCTACTAAACTTTAGTAGATATCTTATATACTTTATGAGATATCTTATATACTTTATGAGATATCTACTAAACTTTAGTAGATTATCTTATATAAAAAAGTATATAAGATATCTTATAAACTATATAATAAAAAGATATCTACTAAAACTTTAGTAGATATTCTCATATAATATATAAGATATCTAGTAAAGTTTAGTAGATATCTTGTTTCGGGAATAAATATAAGAACGGCGTGCCATAATTAACACAGCACATGGGCAATGTACGGACATGAGGATGTGATAACACAGTTAGATCACGTTCATTCGCATCTACGATCGATAATCCACTCGCTAAAGCTCGCGGAGTATCTTCTCGTACATGAGGACGAACCGTGGTCAGATTGTGGCAAAATCACTGTTTAATTAGGTAACGAGTTTTGTATTGGCCAAATACGTACACACAATGTCTTATCAGGCATTTGAATCTGATAAGAATTATCGGGTTACAACTAATTGAAAACTGACGTTGCATTGGTCGAACGACGTCACATGACATTACAGAATGAGACAGTGTAATACCGCAAAGTAAACAAGTCCGCGTTCGTTACACCGAAAGCGATTTTATATCTGACCATCGGCTAGCATAAAACGTACCTGATAAATAGAATGCCAGGCTAGTGTATTTTGATATAAAGTTTATCAGGCTCGGCTCGGAAACGGTAGGAATTCCTCGCCTAGCCTTGCCTAGACTCTAGACTCTTAGTCCGGTATTCTATATGTGGCCGTGCTGGAGAAATGTGGCTTATTGGTTTTGTGGCCAGTGTAGTTCCAGATCAGCCTGTGCATCCGCACAGTCTGATCAGGATCTGCACTGTTCGCCATTCCATCAATGAAACACGCGTCAAATATAGATCGATATCAGGCTAGATTAGTGTGCTATTTGTTCAGGAGGTGCATTGGTCACAATTACCATAAGCCCCATTTCTCCAGTCACAGCTACATATGTAGTCGCAATCTGACTCACCCAATGGCAAACATAAAAGTAATACTTACCCAAAGAGCAAAAGCGGCAACTGGTGCACTCTTGTCCACCATTTCGGCAAAATTGATACCCTTCAAGAGCGGTTTGGCTACTTGTATCAGTTTTGGGTCTATGGAGTTGATGTCGAATGCCTTGATCAAGTTCTTCAGTCCGTGCGCTTTACACCTATGGAGTTCCCCTCTGAAGTCTTCCCAGGACTGTAGCGAAAATGTGGCTGTGACTGCAGAAATTAGGCTTATGGGAGTTGTGGCCAGCGAATATAAATTTAAAAGCATTGTACATGGGTCTTCATATGAACTTCTTATGATTTGCATATGCAATTCATATGATTTGCATATGCAATTCATATCATTTGCATATGGAATGCATATGAAGATTTTGCATATGAATTGCATATTGGCTCACTTGCATATGAAATTCATATGAAAAACATATGAAATTCATATGAAAAACATATAAAATTCATATGCCTCACATGTTGTAGTGTATATGATTATGCAAAGTGACCGCAGTGTACCATGTGATTTTCATATGTCGATTTCAGGTTATTTGCATAGATAATGAAATTGCTATTTATCCTCGTAATAAATTGTTTGGCCATGTTATGTAATTTGTGAATAAATAACATGTTTACCAGGGGGCCGTTTCCCTAAACTTCATACGACTAAAATGTTTGAAAGAAATGCAAAATTATGATAGTCTCTAAATTTCTGGAATTGTGTACAGGTAATATTGTTGTTATAAGCATAGCCTTGGGGAAAATTGGGACTATGCTCTGTATCAACTTTGAATTGTGAATTATGAAGGGAAAACGTGAAATCAGCATAGAAAATAGTTAATTGCATTTGTAATCTGCAATTCTTTATTTTCCTTATTTTTCTTATTTCTTCATACAATAATTGTTGGTATATTCCCTTATATAACGCTAAGTTTTAGAATATAATATTTTAATAAGCGAAAACATGTGGACAACAGTGAATACATGTAATCATGGCTGATCAGGGTCTGCACAATTCAGTTCAATCCACACACTATGTCACTGTGCAGTCAGTATAATGTCATTGTTTCAGTGAACGGTGCCGGATACCATATCATAATTATATTCAGATGTGTAGTAGGTGTGATGCTGCGTCGGCATACTCCAGTGTCATCAGCTCACCCGTCTGCAGACGCATCTTCAACTGGCCAAGTCGCTGATCAATGAGACGGTATCGTCTCCGTTTCAGAGGGCGGGCACAACCTGCCTGGAACTGCAGAATCTTGATGCACGATGCTGCTTCAATTTGTTTCAATATCTCGATTATAGCAAAAACTTTAGCGCAAACAAATTAAACATCAGAAAAATGTAATTGCCTGTTAATATACTAACTCAATAAGCACTACAAATTTTTAAAGTTCTAAGAAAAATAATTATTATACATGTACATACTTTTATTATAATTACTCAATTATCAGATTCATCAGGTGATGATACATACCAATTAGGCACCTAATTAAACAAGATCAATGCCATATTGAAAGTAGGGATTAATTCATCACAAACTTATAAACATCATATATCTTAAATTTTCCGGTAATCTATCATCAGCGCAAACTTGATACAGACTATAGCACCGTAGTCTCGCCTAACTGACCAATACTTTGGAAATGAAAAGTGGGAGAACCTGAACAACTGGACACTCAAAAGTGGGAGAATCAGGAATAAACCATATTAACAATGTTTTCTTGTAAACAATTATTGGATTTACATTTATTAAGCATAGGCTGCATATGCAGTCTATGCTCAATGAATGTAAATCCATCAATTGGAATTTCCAGACAATCCTAAATTTGCACTTACGAACATTTTAGTCGTACGAAGTTTAGTGAAACTGGCCCCTGATCATTGCGTTTTTAAATCGTTTCAGTATATATCACGAACAATTAAGAATGGGTCCATGCACGTTACGTGTATACATATATCATTATAGTATAGTAGATACAGTCAACCATAAGCATCGGTTCCATTTTGCAAAAGCTTCGGGGTAAGTATATTCCAAGTGTTGTGTACATTGTCTCAATGAGAATAGCCTGGAGTGCCGTACCCCTATACAAGTATTCCACCTTGGAAAATGCGAAACGCTGCAGAGGAAATGTAAATAGAGAATAGTAGGTTAGTGCCGTGAATGGGAAAACATATCTGGCAAGGCTTAGGAAAAGGGATGGGCGAGGCTCTCCCGTTTCCGAGCCGCGCCAGATATTTTTCCCATTCAGGGCACTAACATACTATTCTATTTATCCCGTCAACACCTACTAATGGCTTTAAAATGCAAAATAAATAATCAAAGCCATCGCAGATATGCATACGCAGTGATTAGGTCGTATTGACAGGATATCAAAAATGTTTCATACGCACTGTGTTGACGGGATAAATAATAATACTTTCCGTATTTTGGGCAGGTGTTTGAAATAATTGCAATTCATATGACAAACAAAATTAAGCAAAATAACAAGTTCACACATAATTAATATATATGGTTAGTATTTACAGTCTGACCAATTTACTGCCACATCGCGTATAAACATCTAGTACTCAGTACCATACACTTGTTCGAAATGCACACATATCACTGTCATACCATACTCAGTTTATCTGATTTTATTACCCTCCCTCCCCAGTTCAGCCACCGAGTTTACATAGATCACAGTTTACCACCAATTGGAGTCTGAATATAAATGCGTAAAACACAGGAAAGTGCATTTCGAAGAGCTCGGAAATAGGACAACCCCCTAGTTGCAAACGGTGACTCTTGCAATTACTCCCGTACCGTCCTTAGCTAGCTACGGTACGGGAGTAGATTGCAGGAGATACCTTCGCAAGTAGACAACCCCGTTCACCAAATGCTGGATCCGCCCCTGATATCAGTGGTTGTGACTGTAGAAATGGGCCCTATCTGTTTTGCGCCCAGTGAATATCTAGATCAGCATGTGCATTCGCACAGTCTGATCAAGATCTTCACTGTTCGCCATTCAATCAACGAAACACTCTCACGTTTCTAACAAACAACACAGATCGCTATCATGATGCAGGAGTGTGCTATATGATCAGGAGCTACAATGACCACAAATCCCGTAAGCCCAATTTCTCTAGTCACATCCACATATGCATAAGTCTGTAATCAATGTAACAAATTCACGATCAGAAAACTCACAAACAACATTAACAAAGTAACCAACGCCGAACCCCTAGTCATCTCCGTTCCAGAATCAGGTCCGTTGCAGAAATCTTCTTCTTTACACAATGTGACACATACATGTACTAGAAATTCACTCATGTCAGGATGACACATGGTTTGTTTGTTCGCAAGAACGATGTCTGTCAATCGCGCGTCATATTTGTTGTCGCCAAAAAACCGCTTCCCATCACTACAACCACGAATATACGACAGCATGCCTCCTGCTGGAATATAATTATAATAATAATAATAATACTGCTGCTGCTGCTGCGACGACGACGACTGGTAATAATAAACAATAATAATAATCAGGGGCGGATCCAGCATTTAGGGAACGTGCGGAGGTGGCTATTTGCGAATGTAACTCCTGCAATCTACTAACTAGCTACGGACGGTACTGGTATGGGAGTAATTGCAAGAGTTACCGTTCGCAACTACGGGGTTGTCCTATTTTCGAGCGTTTCAAAATGCACTTTCCTGTGTCTTACGGCATTTAAATTCAGACTCCAACTGGTGGTAAACTGTGATCTATGTAAACTCCGTGGGTGAACGGGGAGGGTGTGTGTGTGTGTGTGTGGGGGGGGGGGGGGGGGGGCTAAAATTACTAGACAGTTTTGTAAGAAAATGGTGTTAGAAATAGTATACATAGAACTTACATATTGTTTAATTTACTCTGCTGAATTATATGTTGTCGTCTGCTGTTTATAGTTTCCTTTGTCTCAACAAAAACACGATTCGACATCACTGTAGAATCTTTTTCAATATCATAAATAGATAAATGGATATTTTGTTGGGAAAGCTAATACTTGTATCTCAACCTTTTTGGAAAAGATAATACTAGTATCTCAACCTTTTTGGAAAAGCTAATACGAGTATCTCAACCTTTTTGGAAAAGCTAATACTTGTATCGCAACATTTTTTTTTGGAAAAGCTAATATTTGTTTGTATCTCACCTAGATTGCCAAATGCCACGGTGGCGATCTGGCAATAGTTGCCGTGTTCGGTGCAATTCTTCACGTAGTGTTGCGGCATTTCTCCCGTATCGACGAAACTGTTGCGGTATTTCCGCATGGTGCGTACCCACGTCTGACAGTGGTTCTTCCCATCTTCGTCGCTCGTGTCCGTGCATTGGTAGCACATCAGGGCCGCTGTATGTGAGAATAATAGAAACGTATGGTGGCATATTTGTGGCTGTTCAGGATCTGCACGGGTCTCAATTCCATCAATGAAATACCCGTGACGATTCTAACAAGCAATATGTATAAGTACCATGCTACGGGATCGTGCTATTTAATCAGGAGCTACACTGGTCACCCATCCCATAAGCCCCATTCCTTCAGTCACAGCCACAAATGTGGCTGTGACTGGAGAAATGTGGTTTATAGGATTTGTAACCAGTATTGCCCCGCACAGTCTGTTCAGGATCTGCACGGGTCTCCATTCCATCAATGAAACTCCCGTGACGACGCAATACAAATGCCATAAGCCCCATTCCTTCAGCTGTGACTGAAGAAATGCGCTTACGGGATTTGTGACCAGTGTCGCTGCTGATCAAAGAGCACACTCACGTAGCCTGATAATGACTTGTATTGCTTGTTAGAAGCATGGCGGGTGTTCCTTTGATGGAATGGCGAACAGCAAAGGGGCCCGTTTCACTAAACTTCGTACAACTAAAATGTGCAAATTTCGGATCGTCTGGAAATTTCAATTGATGGATTTACGTTTATTGAGCCTATGATCAATAAATGTAAATCCAATAATTGTTTACAAGAAAACATGTTAATGTGAAATTTACAGACTATCATAATTTTGCACTTGCGAACATTTTAGTCGTAAGAAGTTTATTGAAACGGCCCCCGGTTGTCTATGACAATAGCTGATTCAATAGCTGAACACTATGCTAAAAGCAGTACGCGTTCATGTTGTCATGTGAAACCAGCATAGAGTAAAGGGGGAAGCATGCTGGAGAAATGGGGCTTATGGGATTTGTGACCAATGTAAAAGTGAAATGGGCCCCAGGTTCTGATCAGACTGTAAGGATGCACAGGCTGATCTGGATCCACACTGGTTCAAAATTCATAAGCCCTATTTCTTCAGAAACAGCCACATGTTTGCCATTCACATAAATCTAGTCGTATTGCTATACCTTGATATTAACTACATAATTATCGCGTCAATGCGTCTTACTAACTGGTCTTTACGAGGTAAATTGGACGCATAGCTATCGCGAAAACATATAAAACTTGATATCAAGTTTATCAGACAAGGCTAGGAAACGCGTAGGAATTCCGAGGCTCGCCGAGGAATTCCTACCGTTTCCGAGCAGAGCCTGATACACTTGATAGCAACAGACACTAGGCTGGTATTCTATTTATTTGGTAACGTTTGAAGCTAGCCGATGATTAAATATAAACTAGTTTTCGTTGAAAATACTTGTTTACGTTGCGTCAATACGCTGCCGTCATTTGGTAACGTCATGTGATGTCGTTCGAACAATGAAACGTCAGTTTTCATATTCGTTGTAACACCACCACCATCTTGCTAAGTACACTTTGAGGGAGAAATTTTCAATTTAAAGGAGATATAATAAGCTTCTGTTTTGGCGATACACTTATGTACTCATCATTTATATATCAAATAAAACAACTTTTACAGTAATCTGACTAGTATGTGCCGTTCTTTTACGGCTTTCATATTCCGGACAGCCAGTTTTTCCAGCCGTCACTGCATGACTAAGTTCCCCTTATTTTGCTTACCACAGTTATTTCACTTTGCGGTCACGTGGGTATATGACGTATCAGTAGAACTTCCGAAATGTATGCATAATACGATTATTACACGTAATAGTTCAACAGACTACTTATAACTCCAGTTTATTAGACCGCTGATATAAATATATGGGACTGTACTGTACAAATATAAGAATGACCACGTCACAAACTACATACTGAAATGCGACAATGGGTGACAAAATGGACATACTGTGCAATTTTCAACAGCTGTAGGATACCAGTTTTTATATACATTTATTTATATTTACATCGTCAGGTTACAATCTATGTTTTCCCTGATAGCAATGCTAAATCCGACAGGCAACAGAGTAGACACTGATCAAAGCTGTCTGGTGCTATGCTGGTCAAACTGTCATAACGTCATTCTTGTAGGCAATTTTCCACTTACAATGAAACAATGATGTACATGGGGTAAATTAAGGAAAGCCCGGGGTGACAGCAGTCGGGAAATTAGTCGCTCTAATTGCCACGGGGGGGTGGAGTGTTGTTTGAGGATTGTGTCAACATCCGCTGTACACTGCGACTGAGAAGGTACATTCGCACGGTCTGAACAGGATCTGCACTTTTCGCCATTCCTTCAATAAAACACACTAACGTGCAATCTAGATCGTATTTAGACTACAGCTAAGAGTGTTATATTTGATTATGATCTACACTAGTCACAAATCACACAAACCCCATTTCTCAAGTCACAGCCACATATATGACCAAAAATTCGACGTAACTACCCTTTTGACAAAACAACAATTTTCTTCTGGAAAACATCTTTAGTTTTTAACATCAAGTCCAAGCATTTTCTATTTATTTGAAACAAGTCGGTAGGAAAATAGATTAGAAATAGTAAAGAATTTACTGTACATGTAAAAATTGAATATATACGTTTAATTCTTTTTATCTGTCAACGAACAAAATATGTGATTTAGTTATATTTTAGTATTTGAAAACAGTATTTACGGGAAAATAAGCGAGTGGACATTCAAGTTACACAATTTTTGTCCTACAATATAACATTCATCCATGTATAAAAACAAACACATCAATATTGGATTTTCGGAACTGTAGAAAGCACCCGGATGTATTCTTATATTTAAGGGTGGGAAATGGCTCGAAGACCTTCCATACCCGGGCATGTGCCCGTAAATGATCAGGCCAATGGCCGTTGGCCCATTTGTTTCCGTTTACTACTATATATGCGATACAGTCGAAATATGTGCATTAAATGAAGGAGACGATGAGGCGGTGAGTTTAACCTAATTAGTTCATTCTCCTATTGCACAATGCCGATATGTCAGACCGTGAAGAGGGCCGAGTGTGCGTGCACATGATATATGGATACTCAGCCGTTACATTGTTATATTACCTGCTAATGCTATTAGAGGGTTGGACGAGGCAAGACAGACGAAGCAGAGACGGATCCACGTGATATGGGCAAATCCAACGCCCACAGAGGAGCAACAGCGCACGCCGAGCCGAAGCAGCCGAGCCACCGACCCACCCACAGCAGACCGGGACACCGCAGTCAGTGACAACCGGAGGCTCCGCACCGCAACCGCCACCCGCAGCGACGAGGAGACAGGCAAGCCATGCCCAAGCCACCCACAGGCCGCCACTGGCAACACCCAGGCAGCTCATTCCGCCACAGATCCCAAGGCGCATATAGCATGACACTGCCCAGTATGCAACACAGAGGAAACGACCCAATGTCGGGTCCACAGAGGCCTAGGCCACCTCCACTGAGTGGGTGGTAGACACGAGCGAGGCCTTGTCCCCCCCCGAGGAGGGGGGACTAAGTTTGTTTTTATTTCGTTCTGATCTTCTCTTTGTTGGTGTCGTAGGCGTCTGGCTACACCGCGAGGACCGCATCTGGTTTGTGTTTGAGTGAGCTGTGTGCATGAAAATCACAGATGCCCTTATCTGGATTGTGTATGTATATGTTGTGGGTGCGTGCCTATCTAAGTGTGTCTGTCAGGGTTATGTCCAATGTCATATTGACTTGGCTCATCTACTGCCCTAAGGGCGAAATAGCTGGTCCCCATAGGGCCAGATTCTGTTGATTGACTATATGGACAATATGATGAGACCATTATGCCCGGCTCGACCACTAACTGCACAGAAACAGTTCGGCGCTTTGAGGTATATTGTTGCAGCAGAAATCCTCCGTTCTTGAGCTTCTTTCTTCTAGCGTCGTGTCTGCATGGAGTGGATCCACCGGTTATTTGTGACACCCGGGTTCACCAAGCACTCCCGGCTTTCAATCAGCGGGAGCAGCTTCTGTCTTCTATGACTTCATATGTTGACTTGGTCGCCTTAGTGGTTTTACCGGACACAATGGGTGTGTGAGTTTATATTTGTTTATGTTATGCATATTCTTTACTACACTACACGCTGCTGTGCGGAGTATTGTGTACATTACAAAAAACTGTCACCCTGCCATTCGGGACGAGACACACGTAAGGGAGCTATGAGCCGCCCCCGTGTCTTGCGCGGTCCATCATAGGATGGACTGAGTGGACTTATGGGTGACATGAGTGTATTACGTCCGCAGATTCTGAACTCCCTGGACGCTTGCCTGGGATGGACCAGACCAGTTGTGACCTAGTGAGAGTCGTTGATATTTGTCTACTTACTAGACAAGTATCGGTGTACCTGGATGCGGTCCTCTCGGTGTCGCTTCGTTGGTGACGCATTGGTGCTACAACGAATCTTGGGAGAAGAACATGTATGGTTATTCAGCATCAATTGTATGGTCCCTATCTGTTTCGTGTATTGGAAATGGGACTCCTGGTTATGCTATACATTTTTGCATATGTACATATAATGGACATGTATATGTGTATTATGATTACTCCTCGGCGACAGTGTGGACCTAGACGTATGTATTCCTATGTGTTTTTTATTGATGTAGTATAGGGCCAATTTTAAAATTACATTACAGTTAAAATACAAGTTTATATTAGAGCGGCACTTGTTTCCGACTTACTACCCACCCATCGACCAGACCGCTATGCAGTTATTTGGATTGTGACGTATTCGGGTAGTGGCTAGGTTCAACCAATGTCATTGCTCACTCGAGTACAGTGCTATTTTCGAATAATGTGTGTGCATTGGGTAATTGCTTTTTTTTTTTTTTTTTTTTTTTTTTATATTATTACTGTTTCTAACGGCTGATATCGCAGGGGTTCGGGGCGACTTTACGGTTCCCGACAACGATATCCCCACGACACCAGCCGTCACGGAGCTTCGCAGAGACGACCGAACGAAGCCGTGGCATTTCATGCACGGATCGATGTCAATCTCTGCGAGTCCAATATATTTGTTATCAGACGGTGCACGCTCTATATATGTACATGGATATATATACAAGTACGTCTATGCATATATGTAAAATCCCACCACTCACCCTATTGTTGCAGTTTGATTAAAATACCAGAAGTAGTCTGGCTTGAGTGGTTAGAAGGCAGGCCAACAATAATGCGTGCAAGAAGAGTCCGTCCGTCACCGACTAAACAGGCTTCGTCAGTGAAGCGAGTTCCACCGGTACCAGACCAATTGTTGACCCTTCCTCTTTCCACTCATACCCTTACCACTACTATAAATATAATCTACTAAGTCTAGTCTAACATAGTACATATGCATATCGGGATTGGTGGTGGGTAGAATTCCGTACACTCGTTGGGTGGGATTACTTGTATGTTAATTTTGGATTCATGTGTTAGCCCACACGAGCCTGTACATATCGTCTCGTTAATTCCCAGTACTAATCCTCGATAAGGCAGTCCATACGCAAGAAACTTTCCTGGGCCAGTTCCGATCGAGTACATACCCATTGGGTGGGATTACTTGTATGTTAGTTTTAGCTATGGTTATGCTAGAATGGCCTTCGCAGCCGCAAGCGGACGGGATTCCCAAGTGGCGGCCAGCCATACGCTGACACCGCCCCCCGCGGCCCCGTCCCCATACGGTCCGTTCGGGAGTTTAATACAGTGTCCACCCAGGGGGCGGCAGCTCGCAGGATATCGTTAAAATGATCTAGGGTTTGCTATTTGTTTGACGCCAGCCGTCAGTCAAAGGCATTGGCGTTCGGAGCTACCCGATTCAGTTGTGCTAACCACTCGTCCGACCGGGCACCATATTAACTGTTTGAGTTTGATGGGTCTGTATGATTAATGATTGTAATAGTTGGTTGTTTGGGTTGATTGCCTCGTGATCAATGATAACCGCAGGTACTACCATTATGGAAGAAATATAGGTGCAGTTATATTGTACTTATTTTGATTGCATCGCATATCGTGTCATTATTTTACTTTCCTTGTTGCAAGTCAACTCGGTATTGTTATGAGACCAGTGGCACCAGTGAGCAGACTAAAGGTGAGAATTGTTGTAGCATTGGATGCAGGCAGCACCCGGCTGCCACCATTGATCAAATATTAATTCTTGTATTATTATTAGGTGCGAGCATCTAGCAGGCAGACGAGCAGCATAGTATGCAACAGTCCTCTCGTTGCGGAGAAACATGTATCCCCGACACAAGTGATGTTGCTCGTCATTCGACTATTCACTCTAGAATGAGTAACGCCTCCCGGCCGAGTGTACGGACGTCTATTGACATGTTTAAAGAATTATATTAGATTGGTAAATCCTGAAAATATTTACAGCAATTTTCAGATATGGGATGGAGACAATGGGGCCCAGTGTCACGGACGTAACTTAGCTCGATCCACTCCATCGGGTTTTTAATGTGTTTCATCCATGATGATTTTTGATATTAGTACATGTTATGCATATTATCTCTGTGTTTTCAGAGTGTTGGAGTTGGTGAGTGGCGAGCGCCCCCTATCCTAACTCCGGCAGGCCGATGTGACGGTCACACACGGGGTGTAACCACAACCCTGGCCCACCAGAGCTTCGGACGGGGCCGCTGCCCTCACCGTCTGTGTGTTGGAGTAGTGAGTGGCGAGCGCTCCCTATCCTAACTCGGCAGGCCGATGTGACGGTCACACCACGGGGTGTAAACCACCAACCTTGGCCCACCAGAGCTTCGGACAGGGCCGCTGCCCTCACCGTCTGTGTGTTTAGAGCGTATAACTGTTTGCCTGAGTTGTATTTTAAAATAAAATCATTATATCATTTATTTTTGACAGCTTTTAATTTTAGTGGAGCAACGGTGTCATGTTTATATATTATTCCAATAACCTGTCGCCTTAATGTATTTTAGTACAGCTAAGTGTATTTCATTTTCGCATTCTTTAGGGGGGAATATTAAATTATATGGAGATGATATAACATTATTTTTTAAGCAGACAGCGGCTAGATCTTCTCTTGCTAATTCATGCGATGGGCAGAAGAAGAAATAGTGGTCCAGTTCTTCTATTTTCATCTTCGTCGCATTGACTACAATTCAAATCTACATCAATATCGCTGCCCTGTGGATGAAGATTTGCCTTTATACCGTTTCTACCTAGTCTGAGTCGTGTTATTATTTTATCTGACATTCTATCCTTGCTGTATTGTTTACATTTATTTGGTATGGTAGGCACCATGACTTGAAATGTGTGCCCGCCATAGTAATGCTTATGAATGTTATCCCATCGTTTTTGCCATTTTGATTTTATTTTTTGTTTAATGACTGAATATAATTCTCTGTGTGTAGGCAGAGTATTATCTTGGTTCCTATCAAGTGAGCTGTGCTTGCCGCTCGGTCGGCTTCTTCGTTTCCAGGTATTCCAACACATGTGAGGGTACCCAGTCTATATTAATAATTTTCCCTTGTTCCATATGTTTACTTATAAGAATTTTAATGGTATGGACCTTGTCAGGTCTCGTTTTAGACGAACCTGTGTTGATTGCTTTGGATGGAGCTTAGTGAGTCTGTTATGATTACAGTGTTATTGTACTTTTTTAATTTTAGGTTGAATATGAGGGCTTTTTCAATTGCAATAAGTTCCGAAGTAAATAGAGTTAGATTGGGGGCCAGTTTGTATTGTTCTACGTGACTTAGTTCCGGGACCACAAACGCAGCTGAGGTGATACCGAGTTCTGGGTTTTTGCTACCGTCTGTATAGATGTGTAGGCTGTCTTTCCAATTATGTTCTAAATGTTCCATTGCGTGTTTGAGGCTAAGGGTTGGATTCTTAGTTTTATCTTTTATAATTTCAGTGAGATCAGATCGAGCTGTAATTTCAAATAGATAATACGGGATATGCGTTTTGAATGGCTGCATCTCGCATCCACCCAAATCATCATTCTGTTAAGATTAGTGCATTCATTGCATAACACGTTTTTACATTGACTTTTTTGGTTGGTATATTATTGACTGTATTGGTTGCGTCTCATTTTTAGTTTAATCATATTGTATTTGTATGCTGGTTTGAGTTGTATTAGTTCGTTTATTGGTAGGTGAGCGCATGGGGTTTGGGTTCGGACCCAGTATTTGAGTAATGTTTGTTCCCTTCTTAAGTCTAGTGGTAACACTGCTGTTTCTACTTCGATTACTGCGGCTCTTGTTGTTTTATAGGCACCCGTGGCAAGCCTTAGCGCTGCTCTTTGAATTAATTCTAACTTATCCAGGTGAGCAGCCGCAGCATCTTTGTATAGCATGCATCCATAGTCCATCTTCGACAGGATTAATGCTTTATATGTTGTAGGAGGGAGGATTTGTCTGCACCATAAGATGTACCTGAGATTAGTTTTGTTTCATTAGATTTAGATCCTTCCTACAACGTTGAATTAGATTCTGATATGTGAGGTCCCCAGGTAAGTCTATCGTCCAAGTACATACCTAGGAACTTTGCGCATTTTTTTGTATGGTATTGCCTGATTGTTAACAACTAGTTCTTTAATTTTGTATTGTTGATCTCCTTTATATGCATACCGTTGCTCCGTGCTTTTGTAGAATAAGTGTCCTCCTCTATGAAAGATGACTGCCTCAGTTTTTAGTGGGGATATTTTTAAACCCCCATTTTCTTTTGCCATGTTGTGATTTTATCTAATGTTGTCTGTACAGCCCCCAAGGCTATATTGATCTGCATGTACATGCCAGATCGAGCTATCATCTGCAAATTGCGATAGATCATTTTTGATAGTTGTAATTGGGTTGTTCTCATTGAGTTCGTTATACAATGTATCTATCATGATGTTAAACAGCGTTGGACTAACTACGCTGCCCTGGGGGCTACCGTTATCTACATTTTGAAATTCGGAGTGTTCTGATCCTATTCTCACTCTACTTTTTCTGCTAGTTAGAAAGTTGTCAAGCCACAACAACATTCTATTATTTTATCCCTTCCCGATGAGTTGTTCTATTGCACCTTTCGTCCACATTAGGTCAAAGGCTTTTTCTAAGTCTAGGAATACTGCAACGACCATTTTCTTTTCCATCATGGCTGTTTTAATAATTGTGTCTAGTCGTGCGAGTTGATCTAATGTAGATCTGTTATTTCGGAATCCTGATTGGGTCGGCTGTGTTTCTGATTTGTTTCTAAGTGATGTTTTAATCTGTTAGCTACCATCGTTTCCATTATTTTACATATTGCTGGTGTTAGAGAAATGGGTCTGTATGAGGGCGGGAGTGTTGGGTCCTTCTTTGGTTTCAATATAGGGATGATGGTAGCTTCTTTCCAGGTATCTGGTAGTGTACCATTTACCCAAGATTTATTTATCACCAGAAGCAGTTGTTCCATAGATTCTTTTGGGAGATGCTTTAGTATTGCGTAGTGTATCTTGTCTGCTCCTGGTGCAGAGTTTTTCTTATTTTTAAGGGCATATTTTAGTTCTGACATAATAAAGCACCGATTGAGGCAGTCAACCTCATTAGATTCTGGCCATAACGTGTTAGTATCTATTTTTGTTTGAATTTCGGGGTTTCTCTTAACCTTAACTGTTTTGAATTCGGATTAAGATTATTGTCACTTGACATAGTTGTATAATGGTCTGTGAGCACCTCTGCTTTTTGTTTGTTGTCGTAGACATTGCTATTGTTATGTAATAGTGGAGGCATTGGCTTTATAGCTTTTCCTCTGATTCTATTAAATTGGTCCCATAATTCTTTACTCGTTTTGTCGTTATTTATTTCAGATATAAATTTCTCCCAACCACAACTTTTTGCGTCGTTAATTACTTCAGTCGCGAGGGACTTAGCTTTCAAATATTCCTCTCGCCTAGTTTGTTTAAGTGTTGTATGATATTTGTGTGCTTGTTTCCATCTACGCTGTTTTTAATGGCATCTGTGCAAGCTGGTGTCCACCAGGGATTGGTTGGGCGATTATGAGCTTTACCACTTGTCTGTGGTATACTCTCCTTACTTATGTTATAGAGGGTGCTCACAAATTCATCGTGGTATTGTTTTGTATCTAGATTTGTATCTGTGTGTAGTCTATTAGTGCATAGTCGTTGGAACAGTTCCCAGTTTGCATGACCTAACTTCCATTTAGGAATGGTGGCTGGAGTACTTCTATGGTATTGGGTAGAAACTTTAGTAATTATCGGATAGTGGTCACTTCCTAGTGTAGAGTCATGGACGGACCAGGAGGTCAAGGAGGCTAAAGCAGGTGTTGCTAATGTTATGTCGGGTGCTGTTCCAATACATGTGCTTGAAGGAATGTGTGACGTATCGTAAGTTACAGCTCCGTTGTTAAGTACTACATAATCAGTGTTATCTAGTATTGTATTATTTCATCACCTACTTTGTTTGTCTTAGCCTTGTAATGCACGTCCCATAGTGGGTTGTGCCCGTTGAAGTCACCCAATATTAGAGATTTATTGCTTAATTGTGTGATAATTTTATTGAGGTTGTTTAGTTTTGGTTCGTGATTATGGTTACCAGGGCCAATGTACACATTTAATATATCAATGTTTCCTTTATTGCTGAGTACCTTAATACCACAATACAGGTTATTTAGTTTTTCTGTAAGGTGATTTGTTTTAAGTTCTACACATGATATTCCATTTTTTAGCGTATATTCCTACCCCACTGCCCTGGAAAGAATTGGTTGTGTAGGATACGAGGTTGTATCCAGTGAGTGTTGAAGGCTTTGACATTTCTTGCAGGCATTATTACATCAGGTGACATTACGTTATTTTCTAGAACATTGATAAGCTCTCCTTTTGTTTTACAAATCCCCGAAAGTTCCATTGAAAGACGTCAGGGTCATTCCTTTATTTTTGTTTCTACCCATATTTATTTATTATATATATGTTTTCTTATGATGAGCTTTTTGGTGCATATGCCTGACTCCTTTTCTGTGAATTTAGGACTTTATTACCATTAAATGGTGTTAAATTGCACTGTTGTTGTTGTTCTGCTAACGGTGCCACTGATTTTAATACGTTTTTACCTATCTTCTGCTTGTTAGTAAATTTATTCTGTTTTTTCATGCCTGTATTCACTTTTGAACTAACTTCGGTTACGTTATCTTTTATGGATTTTGTATTATATTTACGATTTGCTGTTATAGTTTTACGCATATTATAATTTTCTATACTTGTACGTTTTTCTGCTGGACTGTTATTGGGTGTTGATGTGGCAACACTATTGCTTGACGTTTGTTTGTTTATTGGTGTGTCCTCATTATCGTTTATTTCATGTAGTGTTGTGTTGTCTGCACAAATGGTCGAAATATTGGAGATACCTGTTAGTGTTTGAATGGGATGAGACTCTATAGATTCGGTTGATGTTACGATTATTAGTTTATTTGGGTCTGAGTCGTCCATGCTGCTATCAAACATTAGGGGCTCGGGTGTAAGTGTTGATTTGTTTCCCCCTCCCCCCAGTTTCGTGGTAAAGGGCTTACTACATTTGTCCGCTAACGGTCGATTGTTTTACTTGCTTTAAATTTGTTTAGTGTCTTTATTACCTTGTCCGCATTAGCCAGTGTACCTAAAACGTTTAGTATAGAAGTTTCTGATTGGGATCTGTCCATCTGTGACGTGTGCATTTTTTCAGTGGATGGTGTGCTAGGAATTGTTGTTGTTGTTACATTTTGTCCTAAGTGTTGTTCTGCTATTTGTCCTATAATGCCATTGGTGGTTACTCCTAGTTGTTTTTCAATTGCAATTTCAAGAGCCGAAATTAGTTTTAAGAGCTGTTGTTTAGAAACGTATCCTTGCATGTTATCTTCTTTGGGGTTTCTTTGTTTTATGTTTTCCTTTTGTGGGGCTGGGTTCGTTGGAGGCTGTTTTGTAGTTCGTTGTTTTGCAGGTGTGTTGTTGGTGACTACTTGAATAGGCAGTGTTTTTGTTACAGGGTCATTATTTGTTCTTTTAGTGCGTTGCGTGCCAGTTGCCTAGTGTTGTTCTTTTGTTCGAGATGTGATTTGTATTTAAGTAGCATCGGGCAATAGGGATCACTTGACCGATGTCCACAAGCCTGTACACCAGCCACGTAACAGTTATTGCAGAAATCATTGTCCCTGACCTGTTTGCTCGTGCAGTCTTTGTAATATGGTTGTACGCGCAGATGGGGCATATTATTGTGTTGTTTTTGCATGATTTTTGTATGTGACCAAATTGCTGACACTTATTGCAGCGAATCGGTCGTTGGATTGTTATGCCGATGTCAATGGGGTTACCTTCGTTAATGTAGGGTGCTGGTGTAATTTGATAGGGCAGGGATGTGCTGAAGTGAATTAGTAGAGTAGATTTGGTTTTTTCCTATTTGATGTGCCGCGGTGATATTGTTCTTATTGGCGTTTACTGCCAACATTAAGTCTTCCTTACTCAGACCTATAAAGTCGGGATGATTAGCGATTCCGATTGCGGTTTGTGGCTGGTTTTGTTGTTTGCGTTGTGTGTTGATTAGTTGATTGCGTTTGTGTTTGAAGTAATTTAAACTCTACGTTGCGCATACTAGCGGGTGCAGTGAATGACTTTGCCTGTCAATCCACTTTTTCTGTGTACTAACTTTTATGATGTCTGCATCCCGGGTGCATTTAACGTCGTTAGATGACATATTCTTGCCTACGTAAGTTGCTAACGCAATGGCGAACTGAATGTTGTTATCACTGCCCTTCCTGCCCCTAGTAATTTAAAATTCAATGTGTCGAATTGTGACTGTGGCTGCTCCTTATTATTTGTGCGTGGAGAACGAGTGGGCGATGGTATCGATGTAGGAGACGGGGTGGGGTACTCTGTTTGTTGTTAGGTTGTTTGCATCCGGTGATTTGCAGTTTGGTGATAGATTATCTGAATGTCTTGTTCCCTTGCTCTCTTCCTATTGTTGGGGGTGTTGGGGGGTGTTTATTTGAGCCATTATATTTAATCTGAGAAGTGATAATGAAGCAATTAACAAGCTTAGATTTTTTTTTTTTTTTTTTTTTTTATTTAATTAATTAATCTGCCTAGCTACCTATTTATCTATCTGTCTATCTGTCTATCTATATATCTATATATCTATCTAACTATCTGATTACACTACGGCGTAATACTTAATTATGCATCTTTTTCTATATAGAATATTACCTAGTTTGAGAGACTGGCCGACGTCAACAATTGATGCCAATATTTCGTATATTTCGTTTTATAAACGTTTTATAGATAACGGGTGTTTATTAAGTGTTTATTAAGTGTGGCGCTAGACTAGGTGGGATTATTCGTTTTAATTGCTACTGCTAATCGAGGTTAGGGTTCAGACACGAGACTATGACTTATGTTTGATGTTCTGGGTGGTTTTGTGGTGAGGTTTCAAATTTCAGAGTTTTTGTAATATGCCACTATACTAAGTTTTGCAAATGTTCAAGATTATTATTTTATTATACTTTTACTCTATCCTTCTATACTACTATACTATATTTGCTACTGGTATAATCAGAAATATTGTTTACCTTTGGTAGCAATTGGTAGTGACGGTTGTGGAAACCCCCACTATCAAATTACACAAATTACACAAGTGATGTGCCGGGTACAGGCAGTGACGGCTATAGGTTACTTCAATGTTGGTGTAAATATTGGCGGAATTTTCAGACAAAGGAGAAAGTGATATAAAAGTCAATAACTCGAGAATTACGGCACAGACTAACCTTAAATCTTCAGCGAAGCTAGTCGATATTGTCTATGATTGCCTACTTCAGTGTTCAGGTGATATATACTTACAGAGTTGTGTTTTATCAGCTTTATTTGGTGATTTTCAGAGAAGATCATGATCGAAACTTGAGCTAAACTTATATACCCCGGATGTGCACAATGTATCTATTATACCATGTCTGTCAAATTGGACTCAACCAATCAGCTTGGCATAGATGTGGCCTCGTGGATTCAATATACACCTGCCGAATTATTGTTGACATCCGTTTGAACGTAGCTTCACACGTCTGTCACTGACTAGGACAGACAAATAAAATGGATTCAACCAATCAGCATAGAATAGGTGTGGCTTCATTGAATTCAGAATACACCTGTCCCAAGATCCACTTCCCTATTCCTGCGGTCAAATCATCGGATAAGTTGTTTGCTATTAATGACCTCCGGCGGCATCCGTTTGAACATAGCTACACACGCGTGTCACCGATTATTTCAACTCGAAATTGTCAAGGCTCAAGTATGCTGAAGTAACATTCTGCAAAGCATTGCAGAATCAATTTACGAAATGTCTGATATAGCATTTAATTTCATATTTTGGCTCTGTCTAGGTGTCAGATAAGGTGCGATATGAGAAATCTCAATATCACGAAAAATAGAAACGAACCGGAAATCGTTTATTAGGGTCGCCGTTGTTTTATTTAGTGCGCTTTGAAGAAAATAAGTGATAGTTTGTCATTTGCCCTTTAAGGATAAATGTATTAATTTTTATTATACTGAATTTATTACATTATCACAGCCAGTTTGGCTGTGATAATGAAATACATTCAGTATTATAATTCTGCATACTTTTAATCATCAAATATATGAAGTCGTTAGTTCTATATGAAATAATGCATTTCAGGAAAAATAAATGATTACTCCTTCAAAGTATACTTAAAGGTAGATAAGTATGCTTAGCAAATTTTGTGAAATAGGCTACTGAGGTTGTGGGTTCGATCCTCGACATTCCTGCACTTGACATCAAAAGACACGTCCACTGTATTCTCTATACCCCACACTCATACCCGTACTATGACTAGTTATCATAATAAGTAAAACACGGGAACACGGTCACCCGTGTCTGTTTCTGTCTGTAACGCAGCCTGCAGATTAAAGGTACATGCCCACACAATAGGCACAACACATTCTTTATATCGGAGACATCATCTGAGACAATTTCTGGCAAAGTAAACGTTCATTCACCATTACCCCACGTATTGATTGGCATTATTATACATTTTATATCAGACGTAAATTTTCACACTGATATCAGGGGCGATAACCGTGTTTTCCTTAAAATGTTAAGGAACATTATTATTTATTATCTGTATTTATTTTTTGATGTGCAATACTCATACTTTATAATTTGTCTATAATATTATTTGTTCACGTGACGCATTTAATTAGTATAAATAACTAACAAATATCATGCCTCATTTGCATATGAAAATAGCCTGATACCACCGCGCGTCACTATCAGTAAAATATGTATTACTAAATGATTATATCTGTATATCGGGCACTCGTATTTTTTACAGCTACACTTATTTAATTCCTATAAAAAACAGTTTGTGCCTACTGAGTGGGCGTGTACCTTTTAAGTAATATGGATAATGGGGGATAATGCGCACAAAGAGACCAAAGATATGATAACACTGGCCCGTCTACATATTATTTGTTCCCTAACTAAGCTGTATATGCACCAGTATAGTCCGCAGACGATAACTTGCTATTTGTTTACAAACAAACAGGTCATAAACAAAACACAGAATATGTGAGACAGGTAAATATAACCCGTGTCAGTATTCCTTTTCAATATTGATTTTGATACTTGTCAAGTCTTATGTAGTCGAGGGGTTAGAGTGACGGATGTCAATGCCGTAGGTAGTGAGTTCGAATCTTAGTTTTTCATACATATACACATATATTTTTATTTGTTTATATTCTATTATATATTTCTTTTTTTTTGTGTGTTGCTCTTACAAATTACATTAACTAAGCATGAGCTAGATTACATGCACAACGTTAGTAACACTTTGAAGAAAACTAATAACTAAATGCACATTTCATATGTATGGAACGCCAAATCTACATAAACTCAAATATATATTGCTAGCAACAAATATTTGGAGCTAGCAATAAATATATTTGGAGAGCTCTCGAAATCATTTGAGAGCTCTCGAAATCAATTAATGATATCTCGAAATCATTTGGAGAGCTCTCTAAATCATTTGGAGCGAGATTATATAAACATTGATGGAGAAGCTAACATTTGATTTATGGAGAGCTCTCTAAATCATTTGGAGAGCTCTCGAAATCAATTAATGATATCTCGAAATCATTTAGAGAGCTCTCGAAATCATTTGTAGCGAGCATTATATACTTTGATTTGGAGAGCTCTCTAAATCATTTGGACTATCTCTAAATCATTTGGAGAGCTCTCGACATTATTTGGAGAGCTCTCGAAATCAATTAATGATATCTCGAAATCATTTAGAGAGCTCTCGAAATCATTTGTAGCGAGCATTATATAACTTGATTTGGAGAGCTCTCGAAATAATTTGGACCTATCTCTAAATCATTTGGGCTCTCGAAATCATTTGGAGAGCTCTCGAAATCAATTAATGATATCTCTAAATCCTTTAGAGAGCTCTCGAAATCATTTGTAGCGAGCATTATATAATTTACTGATTTGGAGCTCTCTAAATCATTGGGAGCATCTCGAAATCATTTTGAGAGCTCTCGAAATCATTTGGAGAGCTCTCGAAATCATTTCGAGCTATCTCTAATTCATTTAGAGCTAGCAATATATATATTATTTGGAGCTAGCATTAAATCGCTTGAAACTATGAAAACGTGTCTCCCTGAATTAATGAATTACGCATTGAATTACGCAGCACGATTTACCCAAATATAACCAAATCTTCATTAAACATAACATTTATGATTATATTATACACTTTTTCTACAATATATCATTAGTATACATATAATAACCACATTTTGACCGAAACATAGGAAGAATAAAGCACCTATTTCTGCGGGAAAACGATTAATATAGCATTATTATAAATGGAGACTACCGAGACTCATTAATTATGTCTCAGTTGTCTAACTTTAAGTTATCATCGACCATGATTGCATATCGCACATAATGTGGTTGTGACTGGAGAAATGTGGTTTATGGGTTTTGCGACCAGTGAGATCCAGATCAGCATGTGCATCCGCAGTCTGATCAGCATCTGCAACATTCGTCATTCCATAAATGAAACCCACAGTCATGCTTCGAACAAGCAATGTAGGTCGTTACCAGGCTACAGAAGGGATCTATTTAATCGGAACCTACACTGGTCACAATTTCGATAAGCACATATATCCAGTCACAGCCACATATACATATTAATGCAGTAATTAGTTTTAAAATATTGGTAGTTTATATATTTAAATTATATATTACTACCGTATATAAATATAATAATTATACTAGTTGACATAACAGTTTTTACACACTGTCTCCTTGGATGTCAACATTAGAGAGGTTCTACTGTTTTTATGAGTATTTCAATTAAAATCATCATTCCCATTTAGCCATTATAAAGTGCATTATATTCTTTTGCTTATTAGCATAAGTGAATCGCGGTATTCTCCCTTTATTTCATGTACAAATATTTCCATTTTGCATCAAAACATTAAAGAAGGCCCTGGTATAAGCAAATAATGACATATATTATGTAAGTACAGTCCAAACATCATTATTATATTTTTATTAACAAATATAGTAATTACATGAAGATTTGGGTAGATTTGGGTAAATCGTGCCATCCCAAATTTAATGCGACTTTACCTAGACCGGAAGTCGCCTGTCACACGTGTAGTTGTGAATACACATATGTCGAGCATGTTTACAGCACAGATTGAAGTAACGGACCGAGGTCTATAAATAAATTAAATATGCCTAAAAAGCATCAATAAATAAGAAAAAGAAAATAAGCTAAACAATTTTTGTTTACTCCATCCATATACTCCATATTGAAGGTTACGAAGTTTTTAATAGGCTCGGTGCACATGCGTACAGAGATTTTAAAAGCGCGGGAAGGGAGCGCGTATTGTTTTTTTTTCCTCCAGTTCCCACGTGGAGTGGTATTTGGAGCTAGCATCAAATCAAGTTTATAATGCCCTCTCTAAATCAATTTGAGATATCTCCAAATGAATTCGAGAGCTCTCCAAATGATTTCGAGAGCTCTCCAAATGATTTAGAGAGCTCTCCAAATAAAATGTTATATTGCTCGCTCCAAATGATTTCGAGAGCTCTCCAAATGATTTCGAGATATGATTAATTGATTTCGAGAGCTCTCCAAATGATTTCGAGAGCTCTCCAAATATTTATTGCTAGCTCCAAATATTTGTTGCTAGCAATATATATTTGAGTTTATGTAGATTTGGCGTTCCATACATATGTGTGTACATGAAGAATCTGGAATATGTTCTAGCCGACCATGTCACATTGAGGTCATACAGCAATAGTTATCACCCTCGCCGTTTCATTTATTCGCTTCTCCGGCAAGCAGTCATAAAAATAACAGAATGATATTGACAAAAGTAATCGTTTTGTGAGGTTCGAACTCACGACCAGATAAAATGAACAAAAGTTCTGCAAACGTATATATATTCTTCCGCTTCGATACCACTGAGCCACACTACATGTATATTTTGCGCACCAATATACACTATTATATTGACATGCATGCACGTGCACTTTATCATGTAGTTATTATACACGGAAACGAGGCTATGATATGATAATACACCTGGTCTACCTATAATTGGACTCATCAATTGACCTCCAGCAACGTATTATCGTCTGTCATTTATAGCCTATTTCACCAACATTGCAAAGTATACTTTTCTAGCAAAGTATACTTTGAGGGAGAAATTTTCAATTTTTAGATAATTTTTATTATACTGAATTAATTACATTATCACATCCATTTTGGCTGTGATAATGTAAAAAATTCAGTATAATAATTCTGCATAATTTTAATCATCAAATATATGCAGTTTTTAGTTCTATATGAAATAATACATTTCAGGAAGAATAAATGATTACTCCCGCAAGTTATACTTTGCTACAAAAGTATACTTTGCAATTTTGATGAAATCGGCTACTGAGCATCAACCATTTCCAGGGCTTCCATACATGTCAGTTCAGAAATATGATACACCTATACAATTAAACTATCATTTCTTATCACATATTTGACACATTTCCGGGTGTTGTTTCTGTATTAACACAGCTCGTGTGCAAGGTATGTGCATGCGGATGTGATAAATAAGTTAGATCACGTTCGTCCGCATGTACGCGTCCTCGTACATGCGGACGAACCGTGATCTGTAGCCGATTTCATCAACATTGCAAAGTATACTTTTCTAGCAAAGTATACTTTGAGGGAGTAATAATTTATTTTTCCTGAAATGCATTATTTCATATAGAACAAACGACTGCATATATTTGATGATTAAAAGTATGCAGAATTATCATACTGAATTTATTACATTATCACAGCCAAAATGGCTGTGATAATGTAATAAATTCAGAATAATAAAAAATAAAAATTAATAAATCTATCCTAAAATAGAAATTTTCTCCCTGAAAGTATACTTTGCTATAAAAGTATACTTTGCTAGAAAAGTATACTTTGCAATGTTGGTGAAATAGGCTACTGACTTATACTTAAACTATATCACCACTTTATATGCATATCTGAGTCAAATTGTCGTTAACACTTACAAAGCTGAATTACATTTTGTCGCCTGCTGTTTTCTCAACAAAACATGGTTCGGCAGCAATTTAGAATCATTTCCACTTCTAAAGTGCTGTAAAACCATGTGTTTTTAGATAAAAATGAGAAAAAATGAAAATTTAATGGTTAAAGTTGACAAAAGTTGATTATCATCTCTTCGCAATCATTTACATGTACAAATAATATCATACTATAAACTATCAATACATATATTATTCACTAGCGATAAAAGACTAAACAAAATCGGAGCCCATTTAACCCTTACTACGCTGAATTAAATGTTGTCGTCTGCTGGAAACATTTTATTTTCAATATTTCTCGACAAAAACCTGGTTTTGACAGCACATGATAATCGTCTTCAGTGGAGAAGATTCTCATGTGCTGTCAAAACAAGTTTTTTGTTAAGAATTAAAGCAAAAATGAAAAACAGCAGACGGCAATTTCCGTCAACAGCGTAGGAAGGGTTAATAGGATGGCAATACTATTCGAATGTGCTTACCTGAATAGCCAACAAGGGCGAAAACTAGTAACAATTTATCCAACATATTCTCAAACTAAGTCTTCTGTAATAAATTCTGAAAAAAAAGTGTTATTATTTATTTACTCAATTCGCAGGTTATAGTTTTGTTGTGTCGCCATTTTGCTTTGCGTGTGTTAACAACCGTACATTAATGTGTCTGTGTATTCCGCCTTTGACGCTTCACTATTCACATTCAGGGTGGATCGTGTGACGGGGACGCGACGTTTCCACCGCTATATTGATATACAGCCCAATGAAATTAGGGTTTAATCCTGATTGTCCCACATTTGAGTGTCCAGTAGTCCGGACTGTCCCACATTTGGTTTTTACAGGTAGCTGGATTTTGCAGATTTCAGGCTATAGTCTTTTTCAATAAAGTGACATTGTATGCCAGTTATACTTGCATATATGTAAATATAAATAAAATAAATATATTAATAAAAAATAAAGTGGCATACAATGTTGTTATAAGTTTTAGTTTAAATTAATCCTAACATTTGATTGGCCCGTAGGCAAGTCTCTGTTCAAAATGTGTATCCCAGTAAACTCCCACGCCGAACTACTTTCCGTAACCGTGAGGCACAGTTAAAATAATTCTTAAGAAAATGGAAAATAAACACATTTGCTTGATGAATTTATTTCAAATGCTTGAATTATAAGGAATGAATGGCATTTTTGCTGAATTTATCGGGGATATAAACTTGTAAAAGTCGCTAGAATACTGGACGAGGCCTTAAAAAATTACAATTTTCGAAAAAAAAGAAAAAAAAAAAAGAATATTTTTTTCTTTTTTGATTGTTTTCGAAAATTGTAATTTGTTATCGCTTCGTCCAGTATTCCCGCGACTGTTCCAAGTTTATACCCATATACATTCAACAAAAAGGCCATTCATTCCTATAATAATCCAATTATCTACAGTTCTTTCATGAGTAGTAAAGCCAATTCTAATGCACTGATAATGTACTGACAACACAGGTGTATTTTCTTGTATCACAGTGGCACAGTGACATGGATACAAATAGAGTGTTAGTGTTGTACACAATGGATATGATTCCTAACAAAAAGTTACCGGCATTCATGACTAGATTACATTTATCTGCACATAATTTACGTATTTAAACTGGACGTTTCACTTTGTACAACATATTATATTAGTATATCCAAATTACAGAACACGAAGAGCTAGACCCGCGCTTATAGAGCTTTCTGAGCACGTACTCGGGACGTGTAAGCGGGGTCGAGATGGGTGATTGGTCATGCCTGAGCATGGCTCAGCATCGGCTGATCTCTCTTCCCGACTTCGGCTCGTCGGGAACGAGATGCGTGATCGGAAATATTAGAAACTGTATAGTTTACGTCAAATAAAATATTCTTTTTCTTCTATAACTGTAATAGCTTTATTAAAAGTTTCTCATCAACTTCTGTTTTTCATTTTAATCCTGTATCTCCAACTTGAAAGTGGAAACAGAGCATACTCCAAATAACCCTAGAGCTATGATATGACCTGTAACAAAATCCTGATTGTCCCACATGGAAAATTACAAGATTCTTTTTAGAAAAACATGCGAACTATTAAACAACAGCAGACGTCAGTTTTCGTTTCGCATGTTCAATTCAATGATACATTTATTAATTTTTATTATACTGAATTTATGACATTATCACAGCCATTTTGGCTGTGATAATGTAATAAATGCAGTATAATAATTATGCATGCTTTTAATCATCAAATATATGCATTCATTAGTTCTATATGAAATAATGCAATTCGGGAAAAATAAATGATTACTCCTTCAAACTATACTTTGCTAGATGAGTATGCTTAGCAATTTTGGTGAAATCGGCTACATATCTATGCTGGTCTATTATGGCATATAATATTCGTGTTTTCAGCTATTGGCCCAGTATATACTCACATTATAATAATTACGTTTAATGTCAGCAACACATTAAAGTTTGTTATGAGTGACCAGTTTGACCCCCGCTGTTTACAAGCAGCCAGCCAATCGCGGATAAGTCACAGGTCACTAGCCACATCGATGTAGCGCGATGTCCAACCCACACGTGGATAGTGGAACCGGCGTGATGCCATTCCAGCGGCAGTCGTTCGACGAATCGCACCAAATTACCCTACCCACCCACCCATTTTATCACGTTTGATCTGCTTCTATTTAAGCGTAGGATATTGATAGTATCAGCCTCCTTATCCCTTTGCTACAGACACACACAATATTACAAGCTTATTTATTGAGATGGCACACCATGTCATTAATAATATCATTATACATGTATGTATTGGAATTTGTTGATGCTGCCGCAAAGTATATGCATTGCAAGGCGATTTCTGGCCAAACAGACACGGGTAGCACACCTATACAACATGCATGTGGTCGTACAGATGGTCACCACCAAAACGCTAGAGTCGTCAGTACTTGCCACGATTTGAAAGACTCGATATCCAGCCTTCACAAACAGCCTACCCAGGATGGGAGAACTTACTATTGGCAATCTACCGTCAATTTCTACTTTGTCGAGGTTGATTATATTTACAATATACGAAATTCTATCGACACAGCGTTATGTGCGGGTGAAAACGCTTATAAATGTTCTTGATCGCTTCAATGAACCGCTTTATCGAAACCGAAATTGCTCCTTTCTGTCTGTAACTTGCCGGCGAAATTGAGGCCTTTGGAGCCTGCATTCGGCTTCAGAATACATACATAAATATACAGCTTTGGTGCGCCCATATTAATAGGTGCGCTCGTAAACCTTGGCGCACCAAAGTTGCTATCATTAACCCGCACAAAGTGCATTTTATTGTAAACCTTATGGAATGTGCCTTTGGCTTGTCATATTGCTTGCTAAATACATACTGCGGCCAATTGTATAAACCTTGGTTAAATGCTAACCACTGGTTAAATCCGTGGTTAGGTTAAATATTTGGTTAAATTATTGGTTAGCGATTGTATAAAACTCCGTATAAATTTTAACCATGATATTTCTGTTTAAATTTAACCGACATACAGACTGCTAGTTAAATTTTAACCAAGCTCTTCGGAGAAAACAAAATGGCGGCCTTTCGTTAAATTCGCTCCACATTGATTAAATAAGTTGTCATTTTTACCGCATTGACAATCTATTTATACATCCAGCCGCAGTATCAGTGAACATTACGTCACTATATAACAGTGTCGCATACGTGTTAACTCCAGTACACACGCGCGGTAACGACAAGAATTCAATACACGCGATCAGTGTCAGTGTTTTAGATACACAGAATACAGATACAGGTAGCTAGGTAATAGAAAACACTTGTTAAATTAAGGACCCAGGGGTGGGGGTGAAGGGGAATGGATCGGTGGGTGTTGACTGTGGTGGGTGGTTGTTTATACTTTTCTTTTGTAGTTTTATAAGTTGACCTTTCAAGTTAGAAATCCAGATAGAGAACCAGTTTTAGGGCTAAGGCTTGAAACTGAAAAACTTCCCATACCGTTTAGACAATTATACTAGCTTATGCAGAGTTATGTCCCCACAACTTTCAAATATCTATACTAGTAGTTCCAATCCTTATACATAGGCGGCGGAACCGGACAATTATTGGGGGTGGGGGTCCCCTGCAAATATTTGAAATCTAAGAGGCGTAAAACGCCATTTCTTGCATTCTCAGGGCCCAGTCTTGAGGACCCAAAGGGCCTGATGCTGCTAGTGGGGTCCGGGGGTTTGAGGATGAGAATATGTGATTTATTACAGAATTATTGAGCCCCCCCATAAAAATTATTGTATACCCAACATTAGTTGCGGGAAGTAACTCTGCAGAATACAATATTATGTAGCTCCCGTATTGTCCGTACTCCGAGTTATGTACATGTATTTTGCAGAGTTAATTCCCACAACTAGCCCAAAATTGATGTAAATGTTATTTAATACATTTAAAAGATTTTGTCCATATAAATGACTATTGTAGATTTCTAAATCAATGCATATATGTACCTAGTACCAAGAAGTTAGTCTAGAATACTTCCGTATTGTCCGCAGGCAGAGTATTCTACTTCTATGTTCCGACTTATTATCAACACAACACTAATTTACCGGTTAGCGAACCCAGGTGTACCGGTTAGCGAACCCAGGTGTATCATGGACGCTGTCTTTATTAGGACCCTGCGTTAAAACTAGCAATAAAAACCCGTTGGGACAAAACATCTAGAAAGCATGGGTCCACATAATTCTACATATAACGACACATACAATATGAAACATAATTACCCTATGCGTACATTCCACATAATAGCCCATCAGCTGTACTTTCAACATGTAACCTTCTAATCAAACATTATCTGATTCATAATACAGTGACATAGTTGCTCTACCCTTAAATACCGTATGCCATCAGCATATTCCCAGATCCACCTGCTCATCTGCGCAGTCTGATCAGGGCCCATGCCGATCCATATTCATCCACATAATTTTCAAGCAAAACCTTTAGATTCTCATTGTGTTAATTCTCCAACGAATAAAACGGATTTACCTCCTACATTATGTTACATTTGGAAAACACATACATGTACATGTATACATTTGAAAAATTTGGTGTTTCTCTGTCGAGAGGTCGCTAGAAACTGATTTTCACACTTGATTCCCGCCAATACGTCATAAACGTAACCTCACCTCATTGGTGCATACTTTATCACATGATCATAACAATCAAGCCCATATTTGGAATATGTACGCGCATGTTCTCATCGCGTTAATAACACCCGTCCGACCATAGAAATGCGTTTACCGCTATATTACCAAAGCGCGGAAAAATATCAAGAGTTACTTCCCGAAACTAATTTGTACGCACTTTTTTTTTGGAAAAATGGGTATATTCTGTTTGTCACAAGTGTCCGTTCGTACATACGTCTCACGTCTGTACATGTATGTCCATCATGTTTTCTTGTCAGAGATAAAACTTTTAAACCATAACAGACATGATAGATCTAGTTGCGAACAGTAACTTTTGCAATCTACTCCCCTAGATGTGCAGCACAGTAACATGAGTAGATTGCAAGAGTTACTACAGGGCACGAAAATTCTTGAAATTTGTACTCGTCCTTACTTTGACAGGAATTGCAAAATTAAGAAATCTACATTACAAAAATTTGAAATTTCCACTCGTCCTGCTGCATTTCCCCTCGCCAGGATTTTTCATTTCATTTCCGGCTCATTGATTATCTACCCATTTCAGACCTTTAAATTTGAAAAATGGGTACATTGCAATATACTTTTGTCTAGTTTATTTTTGCAAATGGGTTGTTGATTTTTTTACGTTATGTAATGTGCAGTGGTAAAATTAATGAAATGCTGTTCTTTCATTTTACCACTGCATATTTTTTTAATAGCTATACTAAGTAATCACTGGATTTGATAAGATGTCTACTTTATTCAAATTGCTGTCTTTAAATATAAATTTTTCAACTGGTTGAATCATATTTTTTAATTTATATTTTTCAGGAACATCCCTACCAGAGATTGGCTGGATCTACATTCAGTACTACATGTATCATATATGTGGGGGACTTGGGAAGAGGAAAGAATATGCCATTTAGCAACGCCATGATCTAGTTTAAACTTTTGAGCACCAAACTTCAAACAATTTCACTGACTATATTGGATTCTGTGGTGCAAGATCTACTCAGACTTTATATATGGTTGTTATTAACCCCTAGACCGCTATCTTATTTTTTTGTCGTCTGCTGTTTATTTTTTATTTTCAATTTTTATCATCAAAAATAAAAACATGCTTTGAAAGCACTTTATAATAATTTACAACATGCTTTCGTAGCAATTCAGAATCATTGGAAATGATTCTGAAGTGCTGTCAAACCATGTTTTTATTGATAAATAATGCAATATATAAAAGCAACAGCAGACGACAATTGTAGTGAGTAGCGGTCTAAGGGTTAAAGCGTCTCAGATGGTACTTCCGAAGATGTGCAGAAACAGTTGAGATATGTCACTCGATGTTGTATGAATTCAGGCGCAACTTGTCACTGGTCATAAACATGTGTTTGTCAGTTTAATTTGAATGTCAGCTGCCGATATAGTAAACATCAA
>JAQRGA010000066.1:0-58089 GCA_029237695.1 Conchocele bisecta | reverse complement strand
TGACCAAGCAGCGGAATTTAACATTTATTTGTCTGCTATTTTTCCTTATTGTCCATATTTCTAAATAAAACCATGTTTTTTTTGTAATGCTCATAAAACTTGTCTTTATTGTAGATGGTTATCATATGCTTCCAAAGCATGTTTTATGTTATTATGAAATGTATGTATATAAAGCAAAGAGACGGCATTATTTATTTCCCACCTTCTAAGGATTAAGAAAATCCCACAATATCCCAGCCAGGGAATGGCCGAATTAAGCGACAACTGATTAGATAATACATTAACCCTTACACTACAGAATTAAATTTTGTCGTCTGCTGTTTATTTTTTTATTTTCCAATTTTCTAATCAAAAACATGGTTCGACACCACTCTAAAATCAATTCCATTGGAAATGCTTCTAAATTGCTGTCAAACAATTTGTTTTCATTAACATGATTGAGACAGAAAACAAAACATAAAATAGCAGCATATGACAATTTCTGTTTCTCGCATTCTAAAGTGCTGTGAAACTATGTTTTCATTGAGAAAAATGAATGGGTTTAACATCCCAACAACAACAGCTAAGGTCATTTAGGTACGGGAGAACGAAATATAAAATAACAGCAGACGATAATTTACATTTCCCACATTATCGCATATATTAACGCATTATCCAATCCACAGCCACAGCGGGAATAGAGGCAGAACCTAGCAACAGGAAAGTGGGCGTGGCCTTACGAGACCTGCGGAAAGTCTACGCCACCGGCAACAAGGTGGCTGTCGACGGGCTCACACTCAACTTCTTTGAGGGACAGATAACTTCGTTATTCATGGAAACACGCATTTATTATATGGTTTCTCACAGCAAAGAATGTCTGAATATACATGTACTTGACAGAATTATTTTGAACAACTTTAAACAACCTATTTGGCAAAGTGGAAGAACAGAACAAGTCAACATGTTTATTACAATTTCACGATTTATTTAAACAAAAATAAGAATAAATTTCTAAAATTAACAATAGAAAATAAAAAATATACATAATTACATACACGACATGGTCTGACGAAACCATGCTCATTTCCAGTGAGACCAGTGTAGACCCAGACCAGCCTGCACGTCTACACTGATCACAAATGATATAAACTTGGTATTGTCATATTAACCCTTAGACTGCTACACACAACAATTGTCGTCTGCTGTTGCTTTTATATCTTGCCTTATTTATCAATATAAACATGGTTTGACAGCACTCCAGAAAATTGCTGTCAAAGCATGTTGTAAATTATTCTAAAGTGCTCTCAAAGCATGTTTTTCATGATTACAATGGAAAATAAATAACTCTTGCAATGTACTCCCGTACCGTCCGTCCGTTATGTTTCCACTAATAGGATTCCTCTGCAGAATAGCGAATCAGATCTGATTCAATGTTCAATGTTCCACCAATATCGAAACATACATGTATAATGAAAAATACACTGAAATGAATATATACAAAATGACTGTTTCCAATATAATTTACATCATTTTGTATATCAAAATATTATTCTAGTATATAAATATTGACAACGTCATGGCCGCCTGACGATGTTATTGAAACCGGTCGTGGCCATAAATTAAAGAATTTCGAGTGAATCTATTCCATCTTCACTCTATAAATATATATGTACATGTACATGTACATGTTGGTACTTTTTAGACAGTGACAGGCACCACTTACGAGTAATTACTTGTAGACAATTACACGTAATGAAAGTTACAATAGGGACTATTATCTATGAGAACAGTTAATTACAAGTAATTACTTGTAGACAATTACACGTAGTGACAGTTACAATAGGGACAGTTATCTAAGGAAACAGTTACTTACAAGTAATTACTTGTAGACAATTACACGTAATGTCAGTTACAATAGGGACAGTTATTTATGTAAACAGTTACTTATAAGTAATTACTTGTAGACAATTACACGTAATGACAGTTACAATAGGGACAGTTATCTATGGGAACAGTTACTTACAAGTAATGACTTGTAGACAATTACACGTAATGATAGTTACAATAGGGATAGTTATCTATGGGAACAGTTACTTACAAGTAATTACTTGTAGACAATTACACGTAATGCAGTTACAATAGGGACAGTTATCTATGGGAACAGTTACTTACACGTAATTACTTGTAGATAATTACACGTAATGACAGTTACAATAGGGACAGTTATCTATGGGAACAGTTACTTACAAGTAATTACTTGTAGATAATTACACGTAATGACAGTTACAATAGGGACAGTTATCTATGGGAACAGTTACTTACAAGTAATTACTTGTAGACATATTACACGTAATGACAGTTACAATAGGGACAGTTATCTATGGGAACAGTTACTTACAAGTAATTACTTGTAGAAAATTACACGTAATGACAGTTACAATAGGGACAGTTATCCATGGGAACAGTTACTTACAAGTAATTACGTGTAGACAATTACACATAATGACAGTTATAATAGGAACAGTTATCTATGGAAACAGTTATACAAATGTACACAACCATCTGCATTAATCTTTTTTTGTTTGTTATTAAATGGTTTATTTCCACTTTTAAATACAACATGTACATTTTATAAAGTTTACAAGAGAATATAGCTAAATGAAATACAATGATTACATACTATATTAAAAAGTGAAATGTATGGGAGAGTAAAGTAGTTAAGATATACAGAGCATGAAAAAGAAGGAAGAAGGTAAGGGTTTCTTTCTCTGTGTTCACACCTTTTGGACATGTGTAGTTGTGTAGTTTATATTTAATATATAGATATGTTGTGCTTGATTTTTCTTGCGGTGCCTATAAGAACTTTATATATTAAACCTGCCCCACTTAATAATATGCTGTTCTCTTTTGTCTTTCATTGTCGCTATTTCTTCTTCTATATGTATTCTATTTTTCAAGTAACTTACAAAATATTCGAAATGTAATATCATGCTTTTCATATTTACATTTGAAAATATAGTATTTTGCTAACAAAATCAAAATTATAAAATTAAATTGTTTTACCATCAGTGCCTTATTTGTTATTCCTAGAGAAATACTTCGAAAATTTATTTCATATGTTAAGTCTTTTTCATTTAGATAATTTCGAAGCTGTGACCAAAAATGTTGCACATGCATACATTCCCAGAACATGTGTTTTATGCTCTCAACATACATAGAGCAATTATTTGATATTCATAATGTTTGTTTGTTTACTGGTGTTTAATGGCCTATCAACAGCTAAGGTAATTTAAGGCCGGGCCAACGGGTTTGATCCCGGATTTAACCTGCTGCACTGGGGTGGGGGGATCCCAAAATCAGAACGGAATATTTACATCGAAATAAATATATATTCAGCCCTGAAATTAGAATAACCTGGTGCCAGGTCCATACCACATCAAAGTCACTTGGCATCTTTCCCTAAATGTAATACCGGTAGGAATACTATTATAAGGGGTATAACCAGATTCAATTCTCTCGTGGTGATTCTACTACAACTAACCAACTTGTTTACATATACAATGACATTTGTAAAACCTTAGATGAAGGAAAAGAAATTCGGGTAGTTTTCAGTGACATCTCAAAGGCTTTTAACAGAGTTTGGCACCGGGGATAACTAGCGAAACTCTCTACAGTAGGTATTAGTGGCACCCTTCATAAATGGTTCTCATCATATCTTTCATCGCGAAAACAGCGCGAAGTTATTCATAACACACACTCAGATTGGATAAACATTAATGCTGGTGTGCCGCAGGGTTAAATCTTAGGTCCCCTCTTATTTCTTATCTATATCAACGACATAGTCAATGACATTCAGTCCAACATAAGACTATTCACTGACGACACAAGTTTATATTTCATAGTCGACGACCCAAGCACTGCATCACGTATTCTAAACTCTGACCTTGATAAAATACACAAGTGGTCGAATGATTGGCTTGTAGATTTTAACCCAGATAAAACAGAAACTATGTGGATATCCAGAAAACAAAATAAACGACCACATCCTCCCCTTCTTATGAATACTATCATAATTAAACAAGTTGAGTCTCATAAACATCTAGGCGTCGTATTCTCAGACACTGGTAAATGGCAGCCACACATTTCATCAATCATCAGTCGTGCGTGGCAGCGTATTGGGATGCTTCGCTTTCTAAAATATTCACTAAATAGAACATCCTCAGAAAAAGCGTGCGTCACTTTTATACGCCCATTGCTCGAATATAGCGATTATAGTACTTGGGATAATTGTTCAATCGAATTAAAGAATGAGCTAGAATCAATCCAAATTGAGGCCGCGCAAATTGTTACTGGGGCCACAAAGCTCTGCAGTTTAGAAAAAATATATACAGAAACCAAATGGGAAAACCTCGAAAAACGAAGAAAAAAGCATAAACTAATTCTATTCTACAAAATGACGAACAACATGACCCCACCTTATCTAACCAACTTAATCCCGGAACAAACACAAACTCGTTAGAGGTTAAGAAACGATGGACATATTCCAACAATTCAATCACGAACTAATCTGTATCAAGATTCATTTCTCCCTTCTACCATAAAATAATGGAACTCCTTACCTTTGAATACAAGGAATAGTCCTACATTCAATTCATTCAAACATACACTAAATGCTAACATTCTTAAGCCACAATCCTATTACGCAGCTGGCGACCGACAAGGCCAGATTATATTAACTCGCATCAGGCTAGGGTGTAATGCTCTAAACTTCGACTTATTCCGAAAATCAATAGTCAATAGTGCAACATGCGCCTGTGGGTCAATCGAGGATGCAGTACATTCTCTCATGTCCGCTTTACACCAATCAAAGACAACGATATCGCTACCTTGTCCCCCGCCCCCCATTCTCAATAATCTAATATATGGTAGCGATTTCCTAAGCGATAATGAAAACAGTCTTGTGTTCCGAAGGGCTCAACAATTCATCATTGCCTCTAATCGCTTCACTGCATGATGGCAGACGACTCAGACTGATCGGTTTGACATAGTCAGTAACGGTACTTGAAGTGTCTATTAGGTCAACGACTATCTACAGAAGATCACACCAATCGTTTGAGATGCATGCCTGGGATTCTTACTTCCTTCTTTCTTGTTCAATAATTAACCAAACTTGCCTATGTATACACTGTATGTATTCCTGCCACATTACCATTACTGATGTCTTACTTAAGGAGAAGAATTCACATAAGCTCACATTGAGATTGTTTTCTAATCCTTATTCACAATATCTGTCCATGAATGTTGACGTATACATCTATTCAATCTGAAATACATATTGTTTAAACTAACTCTCACATACAAGAAAGCCAAAGCCGTACCTGAGGGTCGGGATTATGGTAAGGATGATTCCCGATCGTTAAATTACCCACAGCATGTGCCCCACCAACCACCCCATATCCATAATGTACATATATCTATACATGCATATGTAAATAAATACAATGTGCCGGCACACAATTTTCAATTAAATTCCATCCCCTAGATATGCGGCTGTGATTGGAGAAATGGGGCTTATGGAATTTGGGACCAGTGTAGATCTAGATCAGCCTGTGAATCTGTATAGTCTGATCAGGACCTGGGGGCCGTTTCATTAAACTTCGTACGACTAAAATGTTTGTAAGTAAAAACTTATGATAGTCTGTAAATTTCCCATTACCGGCAACAGTGTTTTCTTGTAAACAATTATTGGATTTACATTTAATGAGCGTAGGCTGCTCTCAAAAAATGTAAATCCATCAATTGATATCTCCAGACGATTCTAAATTTGCACTTACGAACATTTTAGTCGTACGAAGTTTAATGAAACGGGCGCTAGCACTGTTTGCCATTTCACCAATGAACACCATTCATGTTTCTAACAACAAATATAAATTGCTATCAGGCTATCTGTACTATCTATACTCGTCACCGATCCAATACGTCCCATTTCTACAGTCACAGCCCCAAATATAGAATGCAGAGTTGACATCGTCAATCTAGAAATTAAGGTACAAGATACAATTATGTACTGTTGGTTAGTGTAAAACATATAGCATTAGCTCCAGAGCTATTTCCAACATATAACATGAAATTAAATATGTTAACAACAAATGACGGCTGAAATTAAAGCGCATACATGTATTTTGTTAAGATAATATAATCGCATAATATCACAAGTCATATGAGAATACATACAAAAGATGATTGTTCCAAATAAGAATAATATATTCAAGGTGTGGGATCACATGGTTTCCAAACCAGAGTTCCGATGTGACATAATATGTGACATAAATGTTTACAGTATATATCTTTCTTAGTGCCTACATAGAGATAAGGCCCACGTGCGCATAATAAAACCATCATAAAATACAAGTGAGTGATCTAATTGGTCAACATTTACAAGAAGAGTGATGAAATATACTACAAGTGTGTCTACTTCGGCCTGTAGCGCACGAACTACGATGTCGTATGTGTTTTATCGCTGCTGTGAAAGATACGAGTACCGTTTATATCTTACATTCACGTGCTTTAGTTTGTATTTACATTTACAGTAACCGATCGATTCTTGGTCCAAACGACATAATTATTAGACTAAAGCCGCCTATACAATAAAGGGCAATGTGCACCACATTTCTGTGGTATATTTCATAAAGATATGTCAATCCATTAGAAAGATATTAAAGGAAATGGGCGCACCTTGATTAGCCTAGCTTAGTTTTCAGCCTAGTACGGACTCTGCATGTATAATACTGATTATTTGATGGTTTGTTATGCGCGCGTGGGCCTTAGCTCTATGTAGGCACTAGGAATAATGGTATTTTATCGGAAATAGAAAGATATCACTTCTTGAATCAGGTGGAAGACGAAATTGAGGCACATAAAGCTATTGTCCTTTCAAATAAATACATTGACTATAGAATGAATACACATGTTTTTGTTTTCTACATGTCTAAAACAGTATATTACACATGCCGACCGCCTGTACAAATGTATATATAGGCTTTGTAGACCACGTTGCTGAAACTGCTAATCGGGCTGGTCAAAGTAATGCTTGGCCGACTTTGAATGCTGGCGAGTCATTGTTCTTGCAGCAGACGTCATTCCTGTGCGACCGTCCTGGTCTGCTGTCGATGTTTTTGTCTGTTTTGACGTTTTCTCTTTAGTGGAAAGTTGTCTGCTGTTATAATACAACCACGCTCCTCGTAGTGGTCGACCAGTTCTCCAAAAATGTCATCACATCGCAGTAAGTTCAAGTTGCCTATAAATACAAGGTAGCAAGGTGTGACTAGCAGGATGGCCACATAATTTTAAAGAAATAAATCCATGATATTTACTGATTTGCCATAATATTCCCTGATTATATTTTTATCACTGGTAAATGTATGTGCCATATTATGCATTTGATTGTATTGCTATATAATGGCCATACAATTTCATAAGACATTTGCAGTTTAACACGTACAATACTGCCCCCCCCCCCCACACCACCTCCCCCCTCCCATTTTGCTCATCCAAAACAAGGTTTGACTACACATTAGCACTGGAAATGATGTTCAAGTGTTGTCAAACCATGTTTTTATTGAGGAAAATTAAAATTATAAAACAATAGCAGATACCAATTGTCATGTCCAACATTATACGGGTTAAACTTTCGATCACTAGTCTATGTCCACCCTGAACGAGGAAAATGGAGCTGAGGCACACCTGTCATTTCTCCAGTAGCCTATTTCACCAACATTGCAAAGTATACTTATCTCAAAGAAAACTTTGAGGGAGAACTTTTCAATTTAAGGATAAATTTATGAATTTTTAGTATACTGGATTTACTACATTATCACAGTCATTTTGGCTGCGATAATGTAATAAATTCAGTATAATAATTCTGCATAATTTTAATCATCTAATATATGCAGTCGGTAGTTCTATATGAAGTAATGCATTTCGGGGGAAATAAATGATCACTACCTCAAAGTAGTCGGGGATAATCTGGTATAGTATTCGAGGGAGACATTTTCAATTTAAGGATAAATTTATTAAGGATAACTTTTGAAAGAAACTATTTTATCATCAAATTATTATACTGAATTTATTACATTATCACAGCTATACAGCCATTTTGGCTGTGATAATTTAATAAATTCAGTATAATAATTCTGCATGCTTTTAATCATCAAATATATGCAGTCGTTAGTTCTATATGAAATAATGCATTTCGAGAAAATAAATAGTTACTCCCTCAAAGAATACTTAGCTAGATAAGTATGCTTAGCAATTTTGGTTAAATCAGGTACATTAGCATACACTCAGTACAGTCAACCCATAAAACGTGGTAAATGTGAAATTGTAATCTACTGGCGGCCGTTTCACTAAATTTCGTACGACTAAGATGTTCGTATGTGGAACATTATGCTCAATAAACGTAAATCAATCAATTGAAATTTCCAGACGTTCCTAAATTTGCTCTTACCAACATTTTAGTCGTACAAAGTTTAGTGAAACAGCCCACTGTTGTTTTATATGGCGTCTTCTTAGACTTTCTCAATAAAAAACATGGTGAAACAGCACATACACATGCATTTGTCTGCTATATATCACATTTTCATGTAATATTCATAATGTTGTTTATCAATAAATTGGTACATGTAAATAAATTAATTGCTATAAAATCAACATGTGTTTTATTTCATTATTCTGTTATTGTTTACTCGTGGCTTAATGGGTAATATGATTTCATATTGTTCGCGAAAATATTTGACCATGTCACTTCATCGCTATCTCGAACCTAGTCCTATCTCGACTATATGAACGACATCCCTTCCACTTCGAGATACTGGTGCTGAACTATCAGCAACTCATTGACTACTGTTTTGCTGCAGACACAAAACGAAGACAAAACCGCTTGAAGCTCCTAAAAACCTTTATTACAAGATATGTTCAGCTATGCACACTTCTAAATAATCATTCTAAATACTGTAATACCTTAATACACGATGTATGTGCATAATAAGCAAAAATAACCGGATTTAACAATGACAGAACTGAGTGTTATCGCCAACGTAAATGTATGAGTGGCGATACATGTCATAAGTGCCGTTTCTAACGCGTTAGAGAAGTAACGCGTTACTTGTGAGAAGTAACGTGTTACTAATGTATGTACTATATAGTGAAACACAAATTTGTAGCGTTACTGGTCTACAGTAACGCCTTACAAAACTAACAGTGAGTAACGCGTTAGAAATTGGCTGTAACTCGTTACAAATTCTCTATTTGGCGGATCGTGTCAAAAGTACAGCTTCTAACGTGTTAGAGTTCTAACGCGTTACTCTTGGTAAGTAACGCGTAACGCGTTACAAATGTATGATGTATATAATAAAATATCAATATCTAACGCGTTAGTGAAGCAGGAGTAATGCGTTACTTATTTTGGTAACGCGTTACTGCTTGACCAATCAGAGCTCATGTTACAATACCCACCATTTCTCCAGAAGACCGGGAATGTGTAAAGTACGGACTAGACGCAAGCTTACGAACTGTACATAGGGTGATGTCAACAGCGGCCCACTGAGAGTGTTAGATAAATTGCCTAATTTGTATAATATTGAAAATGTGCACTTCCCATTCTATGCCGAAAACAAATAGTTTTTGACAACTTTCGTCTTTTTAACTTTAAGTCATTTTTGCCCTGTATATCGGAGTTCCAGTTCGTGGTTGATACCTACCCCAAAGGACCGCGAAAACAACAACAATAGTGTTCTGCCGTTTTCCGACCAATCACGTAACACGAGCTCTGATTGGTCCACCAGTAACGCGTTACCAAAAATAAGTAACACGTTACTCCTGCTTCACTAACGTGTTAGATATTGATATTTTATTATATACATCATACATTTGTAGCGCTAAGAAGTAACGCGTTACTTACCAAGAGTAAAGCGTTAGAACTCTAACACGTTAGAAGCTGTACTTATGACACGATCCGCCAATAATAATGCGTTACAGGCAATTTCTAACGCGTTACTCACTGTTAGTCTTGTAAGGCGTTACTGTTGAGCAAATATGCGTTTCACTATATATCACATACATTAGTAACGCGTTACTTGTCTAACGCGTTAGAAACGGCACTTATGACATGAATCGCCACTCATATAAATGGCGCAGTGTTCAAAGTTTGCCACATCACTGTTACTCGCGAGCGCATCAGCGGAAACTATGAATGCTATGTTTAGCAAAACCAGCATTTTCAATGCTAAGTTATTTTTTCAATAATAATTAATTTTTATTTTATATTCTTTTTTCAAGTCACCTATATGGTCATACATGTGTAGTAGTACAGCCATAGTAAGATCATCGAACATTTGTACTGCCTTGCGGTACAAGCCGGCTTTTATAGCGACGTGGTAGAGTGTTATTCTCTCACGCAGACGGCCTAGGTGCGACTCCAGCCGCCGAAAATATATTGTTCACTTTATACACATTCCCCTCCTACTACAGTGGTGCCAATGAACATGATGAACCAGGATAGATTACCATTCGAGCCAATAGGCGAAATCATATCGTATGAAGTCTTCCGTACAGAATGAACTAGGGAGTCTATGAAAGAAATTGGAGGTAGATATTTGAGAAACAAATGTCTATTTGTAGGATGGAGGAATGTAGTAGTATGGCCATAGTAGGATAATCGAACATTTGTACTGCCTTGCGGTACAAACCGGCCTTTATAGCGACGTGGCAGAGTGTCCGTCTCTCACACAGGCGGCCTGGGTTCGACCCCAGCTATCGACAATATATGGGTTTTGCGATCAATGTAGATCCAGGATCTGCACTGATCGCCATTCCATCAAAGAAACACTCGTCATGCTTTCTAACAAGCGATATTTATTGTTATCGGGGCTACAGGAAGGTGTTATTAAACAGTAGACACTCTGGTTACAAATCCCATCAGCCCCATTTCTGCAATCACAGATTTTGTCAGACATGATTGGATTTAACATATGTTTGCACGGAAGTTTTTTCTATTGATCATTTGGCAAATATACCGTACAATTGTATTTCTCCATGCCGATAAAATGCGCAGGCATTTGTCTGACACAGCGATATCTGAGAGCCAAAGTACTTTTTTATGGCCTAATATGGTTTGGATGCACACTGACTTACCCACAATAATGAGGCCTTTCCTGGCGCGAGTCAGTGCCACGTTTATCTGGTGGGGGTCAGTGATAAAGCCAAGGTTCCTCTTACACCAACCCAGGGTCGGGCTTTTCTCAATCTTGTATTTGGGCAGCGATCGAACAGTGCTGAATATCACGTAGTCCCATTCCCCTCCTAGATGAACAAGTGCATGCTGGTTAACCCTTTCACCCCTATGTAACTGGAATGGATTTTGGTATGTTAATTTTGCAACCAATCCAACCGTCACAAACTGATTTTCAGATGAGTCCATTTATGAAAAGGAGGGTGTTTTTGTTCTCAAACATATGAAAATCACTTGCCAAAAGTGCAGATCCTGATAAGTCGATTCGTCACGAGCCGGCTCATCTGGAACCTACACTGTTTTCCAATACCACTATACAGGTATGTGGTGTTGAAAGGGTTAATAGCAATTTCTGATGTTATACTCGACTGGATATTGTCTTTCTACAACATATGATTATGTACTCTTTTCATATACTATCACACCATATCTCAACTGGAAGAAGACATAATTTCTTACATTTGCTAAAATGTACAAGGGTCAACACAGATATTGATATAAAACATATTTAAAACCATTGAAGTCATAATATATTTACTAAATTTATTTGAAAAACCATGTTGTTGATATTGATGTAACATACCAGTATTCACACACATTGGATTGAAGCCACATAATCTACTTTGTTGATATATTTACAAACCTTGATTTGAAAGCACTTAAATGATATATATGTGGACACATCAACAAACCTCAAGTTGAAATCACTATCCTGACATTCGAACTAGGTGAAGAGTATCTACACATAGTCGACATTGACATATTTACAAACATCACTACATGACATCATTATACTGACTGTGGCATTGAAGTAAGTTGAAAATATCTACAAACCTTGACTTGAAAATACTGTGTTAACGTCGATTTTGACATATTTACAAACATCACTACATGACATCACTGTACTGACTGTGACATTGAAGTAAGTGGAAAGTATATACAAACCTTGACTTGTAACTACTGTGTTAACGTCGACATTGACATATTTACAAACATCACTACATGACATCACTGTACTGACTATGACATTGAAGTAAGTGGAACGTATCTACAAACCTTGACTTGCAACTACTGTGTTAACGTCGACATTGACATATTTACAAACATCACTACATGGCATCACTATACTGACTGTGACATTGAAGTAAGTTGAAAGTATCTACAAACCTTGACTTGAAACTACTGTGTTAACGTTGAAATTGACATATTTACAAACATCACTACATGACATCACTGTACTGACTGTGGCATTGAAGTAAGTGGAAAGTATCTACAAACCTTGACTTGAAACTACTGTGTTGACGTTGAAGTTAGCAAAACGTTCCTTCTTGAGAGCTTCGCGAATCTCGTGGCACTGGGCGTTGTACTGGGAGATGATGTTGATCTGATTACTTTTCACATATTCTGTCATTTTGCGATACAATTTCACCTGAAGTAAAGAGTGTGCTATTTGATCAGGAGCTACACTGGAACAACTTCACCTGTAAATAAGTATGTACTGTCCGGTTCACGGCTACAATATGGATGTCATATGAGACGCGACATGTGATTTTGTACATCTGCGTAATTTCATGAAATACGTTTACAAAATTTACAATATGTTCCGTAAATGGCATCAAAAGTTGACAAAATTTTCAGAGTACATGTACTCTGAAAGTTTTGTCAACTTGTTACTTTATTTATGAAAAATATTGTAAATTTTGTTAACGTATTTAATGAAATTACGCATATGTCCGAAAGTACAAAATCGCATGGCGTGCCTCATATATGTAACTGCGACTGAAAAATGGGACTTACGGGATTTGTGATCATTATAACTCCTGATCAAATAACACATTCCCGTATACTGATAACGACCTATATTACTTACTAGAAGTATAACGGGTGCTTCATTGATGGAATGGCAAACAGTGTCGATCATGATCAGACTGTACCGAAGCACAGGCTGATCTGGATCTAGACACTAGTCACAAAACCCATAAGCCTTATTTCTCCAGTCATAGCCATATATAACTGGTGATAACGTAGTCCAGCTATTTTGATAATATTAAAAGAGGGACTGTTTAAATATAACATACGAGGGGCGTTCAAAATGTTCCAATACGGAATATTTAACCACTGTTAAATAAATACCATATACCGGAAACTTTAAATACATCGCTCATGAAAGATGCTCTATATATATATAACATACCACAAGCTGCACCTCCTGTGTGTTGCTCACGGAGTGGTCATTTCCTTCCTCCGCGGACACGGTCATTATCTTCTCTTGCCCCTCGACGTGGATCATTACGTGAGGGAATTCACTGTTCTCGTCTCGCGGCCAAATCGGCAAGGTGTCTGCCATCCAGGGAAGATACTTGGTCTTAAGTTGACAATCATAGAACTGCATTGATGGGAACATACAGATCTGTGGTTTCTGGAAAAGAAATAAAAAATGTCTAGGTAACTGTTTATTGCATGAAATGGGTATTCCCGTAAATGAGACCGCTACAGAAAGTGTTTAGGTGATCGGTGCATCTTCATGTGAAATGATGTGCTTATGCAATAAATATCATCATTAATATGATATAGTATACGGCAGAGCCTGTTTGTTATGATATAATAAAACTTGTTCAGTAAATAAACATAATCATAATCGCCGAGACGGTTCAATTGAGTGGTAACAAGATATACTCTTGATGAGAAATGAGAAAAATTGCATAAAATAATTGTTTGCATTTTAGGAAAGTTGTAGTTGCGAACACTAACTCTTGCTATTTACTCAAGATGATATGTGAGTAGATTTCAAGAGTTACTGTTCGCAACTAGTAGGGAAGTTGACGACTATGTACGTTTCATTTTCAATTGAGCATCCACGCCCCCTCTAGATCTAAATACTGGATCTGCCCCTGGCTATCATAAAGAGGCATACTTATGAGTATTCCACATTGTGTGTATTATTTAAGGAGTTGATTATATCATTACATTGTATATAGTGAAAACAAAACAAATATCTACATTGTAACATACCATCGATACTGTGTGTCAAGCATGGTAAACTCCACATTCTTCGATGATCGAGACAAGCGTTATCTCTCAAATAATCGACTTGGATAGGCCGAGTTCGGCTGCTTCCTTGCATTTGATGATTGGTTGAAGTTGTTTGTGGTCACCAATGAGAACGACCTGTTCCGCATTCGTTGCTATAATTGGCAGAAGGCAGTGGGGCTCCGGGCACATTCCTGCTTCATCAATTATCACCTGTTATATAGACACTGATTATGGTTTCTTGATATGTGGCAGTGATTGGAAAAAATGGGTCTTATATGGGTTCTGTGACCAGTGTAACTCCTGATCAAATAGCGCACTCCTATAGCCTCATAACGATTTATATTGCCTGGTAGAAGCTAGGAACAAAATTGCTACCTCGCTGCGATACTCTCCCATTAGATAAACATATCGTAGGCAACTCTTGTAGCTAGGTAGAAGCATCACATGTGTTTCATTGACGGAATGGCGAACAGTGCACATCCTGATCTAACTGTGCGGATGTACAGGCTGATCTGGATCTGTACTAGTAGCAAAACCCATAAGCCCCATTTGTCAAATATCATATCAAGCTTATCAGGCATGGCTAAGATATTCTCGGAATTTCTTGGCTTCCTGAGGAATCCACAAAATCTCCGAGCCGAACCTGAAAAACTTGATATCAAATGACACTAACCTCAGATTTAATACATTAGCCAATGTTTTATGCTAAATGATGGACAAATATATAGTAAATATATGGTTAGTGACGTCGAATATAAACTATATTCGGTTGTGCCTTAGACAGCTTTATTGGGGTGAGCTTTGGCGAGCCCCTATAAAGTTGTCCTGGCGAAACGGCACTAACCATACATTTAATTTAATTGAGCTGATCATTGAAGTAGACATATTCCCAGACCCATGGTACAAACCCAATGCTCGGATATAGCTCGAGGATAGCCCAGCATGACCACCCAGGCTCATCACCCAGCTCCAGCCTGAGACGTTGGCATATGCAAGCTGGGGATAGGACAGTTCAGGTAGATAGCTCAGAACATCGTTGAGCTGAGCAGTTCAGAATGTCACTCAGCTCAGAAAGTCGCTCAGCTAAGTAGCTTGGTCTGGTGCTGAGCAGTAGCTACCGGGCAATATTCCCCCCTCCCAGTAAAAAATATACCATAGGTTCAGCTTCAATTATGATTATACTATACAACGACATGCAATGCACGCTCGTGCTTGAGCTAGCCGGACCAGGTGATAATACATTACATATTTTTGGCGCCCAACGTGGGGCTGCCAACTTCCATATACATGTAGCTCAGCGCTCGGTATTTCATCATCAACTTGTTTACGCTGGTCTCGTGCTTGAGCGAGCCGGACCAGCAATAAAGAAAATACGCTACATAATATTGGCGCCCAATGAGGGACTGCCACTTTCATATAGCCCAGTGTTCGGTATTTTGATCATAGGGTTCATAGCTGGTCACATGCTTGAGCTGGCCGGACCAGTTGAAAGACAGATAATACGTTACATATGTTTGGAGCCCAACGAGGGACTGTCATACAGTAATATAATATTCATTTCTCGGTATTCTGATACTAAGGTTGTTTAAATTAAAAACTGGTCTAGTGCTTGGCAAGACGGACCAGCGGATGCGAAAAAATACCTTACACTGACATTGTGCGGTTGGCCAATGTTGGTTCAATAAGAGGAATGAGTGAATTACCCTTAAATTTCAGTCAAATGAGCACATTATAAATATAGCTCTCATAAATGTACACGTCTTTGGAGGAAAATTTTTTGGAAACTATATAAACAAAATGTTTAAATAAATGCTAAAGCAATTGTAATATCATAATGGATTCTATGTTATGTTCATAGAATATGAATTACAATAATATGTTAATCTGATCACAGGCAAAAAAGGTACTATTTGGCGGCCATTTTGAATGTCTGCATTTTCAAGTGGCATTGGTTGAATGTGTGGTTCATTGGAAAATCGGAAACTCCTATATACACAGTTTCATGCTTTCTGCTGAAAAGTTGACATCTTGGTCACATATTGACTCCTGTATATGTGAGATTAATTGGATGTTGCCAGATCGGAGAAGTGGGTTTTCTCCAGGTACTCCCACATTAAGAACCACTCTTACACCTCCATCTGTGCTAACAAAAGCATTTGTATAAGTTCCCTCGTGATTGTAATCAATGCGAAATGAATAAAGTGTATTACCTGAAAGACGTTTGTAGCCTTTGTAACAGTTTGATTGGACCCTACGGCTGTAGTACACAGTATGACATCATGTTTGCGAATTTCGTCAATCGATGCCTCCCGAACTAGGTGATTGTATTTTCTCAAAAGCTTTGGGTTTGACTCATAGCCAGTTTCGTGAAACATTTTGTCGATGGATTTTATTTCTTCTGCCTTTGGATTTCCTTTTTTCCTAATAAGATGATGGAGTGCGATTGAGTTCAGTTCACCATCCGCCCTCGCAGCTCTAGTACTGCTCTTCGTGCGGAATGATCGGCCGGGAATTGGAAAGTCGGTTGCTTCGATGGAAAGACCGTACACCTGGACAATGTCTGGACAATGGGGTCACCCAGTCGATTCAGCATCCACCTGTAATCATAGAGATAGTCAATTCAGCATCCAGCCTGTAATCACAGATAACAGGTCCGGGAATGTAAAATAAAAACATTTTGCGTATTTACTCTGTTCTCAGGCACACAATCACGAGGTTTGATCTGTCAATACGGAGCTGTGTTCGTAGATTTAGTAGTATAATACTCTTTTACCACATTTTCTACTCAGTAAAATAAGATACTGTAGTCTGTTTGAACCACAAATGCCCAGTGGCAGATGGGAGAAACTCCGGCAAACTTCTTAACCAAATCCACGACACAGATGGACACACAAAAGCCCAAATAAATATACATGTATGACTCCCGGCTTTACCAAGACCGAGGGCATACAAAATAACTATATCAAGTGAGGAAGGGGCTCACAAACCCCTTTAGGTAAGTTCAGGTTGACCGCACTACAACGTGTCTCAATGTCAGAGAAGACAAAAGTCCACCTACTTGCCACCAGGTCCACAGACTTATTGGACGGCCCACAGAACAGGACCTGTTTTGTTGTGTTGCCCTGTTTCGCCCAGTTGCTGTTTATCTTGTCAAACAAGTAGATCAGCTTGATTCCCGTGTACGTCTTACCAGTTCCTGTAAAATATCATAGAAGGTTCAAGTCAATTGGAGTTAGGGTTGTAGATATTTTGGGTATTTAAAATTTTAACCCAGATTAAAACTAGAAATGTGACCTGTCTGCACACGAATGCCTCCGCTGGCAGCCAAGGAAAACGAGGCACATTTGAAAACATAGGGGGCCACAGAAACGTGGATCTGTCACAGCATGAAAGCGGTCCATCAGAGCAGTGGGAGTGTGAAATATCAAGCAGATCCATGCAAGGAAAGTGACATTATAAGACACTTACCCTAGTTTCGAACGCACCAAGCATGTGACCTCGACCCTGGGCTTAGTAGGGGTGGGACAGTCATGAATGCAGGGTGCTAGATGACCTTATTAGAGCAATGCGTGTGTGAAATATCCAGCAGATCGGTGCAAGGAAACATAAATTATAAGACATTTACCTGAGCATTAAGGTTTCAATTGCACCAAGTATGTGACCTTGACCTGGGCTTAGCGGGGGCAGGACGATCATAGATTTGTCGAATGACAGTAGAGCATCATTAGAGCAATGTGTGTTACGGACGCCGGTAACACTATATGCCCACCCCCCCCCACCATTCGATGGTGGGGTATAACTAGCAGCTTGATTCCTGTGTATGTCTTACCAGTTCATGTAAAATATGACAGAAGTAGCGTCATGTGTTATGTGAGCCACTTTTGAATTAATAGCAGTTGTTTTAAGTCAGCAGTCACGAATCTTATTTAATCGATTTTAAATGTGTATATTTTTAATGAATAAAACCGTGGGCTGTTGTATTATATTTACTGTAGTATGAAAACATCTGGTCGGTTTAAAGTGTGTTAGTCCGAAGTACTCCTCGCAAAATTTAAACAGACCACATGTTTTTCATACTACAGTAAACACAATAGCCCATGGTTTTATTAATTATATTTACATTGCTTTTTCTGATAGTTTCACAAATATAAACTAGAAATTATGTTTGCAAAACATGGACATGACACCATGGCATACTGGACTGTAACTAGAGATTGTGTATAAAAAATAAAACTTTAAAGTTACACAATTTCGAAGTCATTGACAAACTTACAAACTGTTTGACATAAGAAAATGGCTAAGTGTTTCGGCACCATTTTAAAGGTCACAAAAGTCAAGGTCATATCATTGGTGGGTCGATTGCGTCACACTTGTTCAGGTGAATAAACTGTCCAAATATCAAAGCAATCCTTCAAGTAATTTTGAACATATTGCATGATGGAGAAACTCTTACAAACTTCTTAACGTAATAAAATGGCTAAATGTTTCAGCACTATTTAGAAGGTCACACAGGTCAAGGTTATATCATTGGTGGTGTTTCACACATGTTCAAGTGAATGAACTGTCCAAATATTAAAGCAATCCTTCAAGCAATATTGAAGATATTACATGTACATGATGGAAAAACTCTTACAAACTGTTCGACGTAAGAAAATGGTTAACTGTTTCAGCACCAATTTGAAAGTCACAAAGGTCAAGATCATGCCAATGATGTGCGAGTGCATCACACATGTTCAGGTGAATGAACTGTCCAAATATTAAAGCAATCATTCAAGTAATATTGAAGATATTACATAATGAAGAAATATGGCGTTAAAATTAAGAATCATCTTGTTCTACGTCACTTGTCGCAATTCATAGAACAGCGACGTTGCCGGTCAAATAACGCGACATCATGGAAATTAATGACGTCAAACAAACTGTAATGAATCAACAACGTATCGCAATGTCATATGGGGCTTATGTAATGTGTTGGGATATAAGTGCAATACATCTAAATATAAAGTTCGACCAAGTCCAGCTGTGGGTAAACGTTTGGCGTGGCACGCGGGAACTGTTTGAACCACAAAGCCGAAGGTCGCGGGTTCTTACAGTTCCAGAGAGGCAAGACAAACGTTTACTCACGGCTGGACATGGTCGAACGTCATTGTTACATTTCCGTCTGAAATATAGTGTGACCAGAGGGTTGTTTTTCAGACAAAAACATATGTCTCCTCCACACCAACACTGCATGTTATCGGGACTTGGAAAATTATAATTTAAGGCAAGAACAGCATATATGAAACTACTTGTTTTTTACTACGTAATTTAAATAAAAAGAGACACCATATGCAATTGTCACTTGTCAAGGGCCATAACTCTGCCAATACTACATGAATCCACATAAAAAACCACAGGAGCACAACTACATATAGTGACAAACATTCCTGTAAAAATTTGCAAATATAACTCACTTTTTGGATTTTGGATATGCGCGAAACAAAAACGTGTGATGAAAATTTGTGATGCTGACAAAATTGCCAATTTTCTCTAAGTCAAGGGTCATAACTCCATCCTTACTGGATGATTCCGCAAAAAAAACTCAGGTGCACAACTACACATGCTGATTAACATTCCCGTATAGTTTAATACTGTTTGAGTTACCAGCGACTCAAGTTAAAAATGTCTGTTTATGCAGACTTGGATGCTAGCCTGAATACCGAGCAGGTCATATCTACCCATGACTGAATTATTTCAGAGTAATTCGCCAGATTTCTCATGAGCTTGACTGACTGTTAGAACATTAGTCCACTTACGCAAAATTGTAAGCAAAATGTTGGCACGGAGTTACTATATTGACAGGCGGGAATTAGAAGAAACTTATGCACTAGAGTATGTATATAATCTATCACAACATTATTCAAGCAGTCGAACATTCAAACATTCTTGTGAACACTTTGGGTCACAAGCCTTCACTGGGAACTGGTAAGTACATATGTTTATTATTTACTTTCAATGCGGCCAATTACGTCTGAATCCTGCAAAGATCGGCAATTCACCGCATTATTATCGTATGCTCGATAATAATGCCCTATTTCATGTATAGTTATTTGGACCCATTTCGACCAAATGCTTGGTCAATAAAAGCCGTGTGACATGTAATCGCTGGTGTAATAATTCGTGTTTTCGTGTAAATGATAACGATTACAGGTTTCGAATGTGGGAGCATTCCGTGAGTATTGTAATGGCATATTATTATCATGTGTTTTGCGCATGTCACTCCGACTAATTGCAGTAGCAATTTATTCTATTTGTAAACGAAGGACGAACACAATTGAAATGTTTACTAACATTTTGCTGTGCATTTTATATTACTATTCAGTCCAATATCAGTCATGCGCCCTGTACTATGCATGAGAATATTGCCAATTTTAACTTGTAACAAATGTAACGTGAATGTTCTGGACGACTTTCATTTACTCTATGTCAACTCCAAACCCAGTCGTCTGTACATTCATTTTATTAAGTCATGTACGTTCACAGTGAATTGTAAATAGTGAAAATGCTATTGCGACCAGGATAGACCAGATCAGACAGTTCTGCTAGTTCTGCTCTAAATGCACTGATTTATACGTCAGTAAGCTGTACTAAGGACATGATGTGAAGCATAATTTATTTCAATCACTGCCCAGCTCGCAAGCCCATATGGGTCCTATGTGGGCTATATATGGGCAGGCCCACATGGGCTGGTTGATATGGGTCCCATGTGGGTCCCATATTAAAACGCATATTCGTTAATGGGTCATATGTCGGCTATATATGGGCAGGCCCATATGGGTTGGTTAATATGGGTCCCATGTGGGTCCCATATTATAACGCCTAGTCGCTATAATGGGTCCTATGTGGGCTATATATGGGCAGCCCACATGGGCTGGTTGATATGGGTCCCATGTGGGTTCCATATTAAAACGCATATTCGTTAATGGGTCATATGTGGGCTATATATGGGCAGGCCCATATGGGCTGGTTAATATGGGTCCCATGTGGGTTCCATATTATAACGCATAGTCGCTATAATGGGTCCTATGTGGGCTATAAACGGGCTGGCCCATATGGGCTGGTTAATATGGGTCCCATGCGGGTCCCATATTATAACGCCTAGTCGCTATAATGGGTCCTATGTGGGGCGATATACGGGCAGGTTGATACATGTATGGGTCCCATGCGGGTCCCATATTAAAACGCGCCTAGGCGCTAATGGGTTCTGTGTGGGCTATATACGGGTATTCCCATATGGGCTGGTTGATATGATGCTTTAGGTCAGCATGTGGAATTCTACAGTCTGATTAGAGTATACAGTGTTTATCATTAGTAATGTAATACTATGAGTCTGCACAGGAAAATACTTGGCATAGTTGCTCTTTATTAAATTAGCGCAGTTTCCCACGAGCAGTCTGATCAGGGTAAGGCCAGTCGCAATTAAATGTTTGTTTACTAATGGTAAATAACTGTGAATGATGTCGATATTAACATGTATATTTGTGAAGATATATATCGTTGGGTACACTAGATATAGTGGCTATAACTCTGCGAATACTGGATGAAGCCGCATCTAAGACCCCATTAGTATACCTTATAGATGAATTCAGTAAAATTTCGGGCCTCAAACTCAATACAAAAAAAGTCTACAGTTCTTCGGGTGAGTTCCCTAAAAAATACAACACTAATTGTTTGCCCTACAAAGCATTTTATATGGACATCAACAAGCGCAAAGACATGAGGCATTACTTTTTCAAATGATAATAAAAATATGCACGAACTAAACCTTACTCCGAAGATAAAAGAGTTCGTCAAAAGTCTTGAGACATGGATAAAAAGAAAACTAAGTTTATTAGGTAAAATTACTGTTATCAAAACATTTGCTCTTCCGAAACTGATATATCCATTAACAGTCTTACCTGACCACCAGACAGCATAATTAAAATAATTAAAATTAAATTGTTTGATTTTCTCTGGGATGGAAAACCCGATAAAATAAAGCGGAACACAATAATTCAAACATATGAACACGGGGGTTTAAAGATGGTCGATATAGACAGTTTTTATAAAAAGCGATAAAAGCATCATGGGTAAAAGAATATGTGATGATAAAAACCATGGCCAGTGGAAACTGCTATGCACACAGAAACTTGAACCATTTGGTGGGAAACTACTTTTCGAATTCAATATAAAACCACAGGATATAAAACACTTATGTAAAGAACATACTTTCCTATTCAATGTTTTGGCATCATGGGCTAACATCAATTCTCGAGAAAAAAAACGAAAGTATATCAAAAGAAATTATATGGAATAATGCTAACATAAAGTGTCAAAACAAAACAATATGTATACATCAAATCTTAACACGAAAGGGGTATTACATTTATAGAACAGTTATATGATTATAGCGTAAACACATTTATCGGTTTTAATGATTTTGCGGAAATGTACAATATAGGGCAGATGATTTTATCAAATACCAAGGTTTAGTAAATAATATTAATCTGCAATGGAAAGAAAAATTAAAACAGAAAACATAATACCGTACAAACTCTGAAACCTATTTTACAAAAAGTACAGACAGCAATGGAGTAAATAAACTTCTATACACTATACAAACAAATTAAAAAAACATAGAATCAATACAATCTGAGCAGAAATAGGACGAATGATTTCCCGATTTTAATTTCGAATTGGAAAAAAATATATACACAACTTGTATGCAATTTACAATAAATACCACACTACGGAATTTTCAGTATAAATATTTAATGAGAATCATAGGCACAAATAAATTATTACTTAATTGTGGCATGGTGCCAAGTAGTTTATGTGATTTTTGCAGCATGAATGTGGAAAATAGAAAACATTTATTCTGGGAATGCCCAAACGTACAACATGTATGGTCACAACTAAGAACATTCTTAAATGAAAGAGGTGTGCTTTACGAAATGAACTTTAATACGATTTAATTTGGTGTAAACCAAACAAACCTTATCGCTAAACAATTTAATTTCATTATCATACTTGCAAAATATTTCTTCATTAAATCGAAATATGAAAAACCAGAATTGTCATTTAACTTGTTCATGCAATATTTGAAAAGACGAATCAATATTGAAAAATAAATAGCCACAATGAAAGACAAGCTAGATCTACATATAATAAAATGGGGTAATTTCAACTTTTAACACCCACAAAAGAAATGTTAATAAAATAAAAAGACGATAAATATGTACCAAGCGTAGCAGAGTTAATTACATGCTTATTAACACTATATGTCAACTATATTATATCATTGACATAAACGCTATACATCACATGTATTACGAATTACGAGAACAGAAGGAAGACCTCTTTATCTTTTGTTTCTCTTTCCTATAACTCTCTTCTTAAAAACTCTTCTTAAATAAGCTCGCTTTCTAAATACATTATGTATGCTCTTTTCTAGTAACATGTCATGTGATTTCAACTATGTTTTGTTATACAATATGTACATGATACATGATGTATTTAAAAATTGAAAATAAACCATTTAGTAAAAAAAAAAACCCAGGTGCGCAACTTCAAATGATGACAAATATTCCTATAAGGTTTCATGACTGTTGCTCAAATAGTTTTTCAGTTATGTGGGACACGAGTTGAAAATCGCCACTTTTCACTAAGTCAAGGACCATAACTCTGCGAATACTGGATGAATCCGTATCTAAAATCATAGGTACGCAACTTCACGTGATGACAAATATTATATAAGGGTTTATGACTGTAGCTCAAATAGTTTTTCAATTATGCCGACACAGTTGAAAATCGCCACTTTTCGCAGTTATATGGGACAGAGTATAAATCACCACTTTTCACCAAGTCAAAGGCCATAACTTCAGTTATGAGCGACATCTTTGTGACGTATCTTCAGCAAATGGTAGTCAATAATAACTATGGATCAGTGGAAGGTACTATGTCACTAATAGTGGATCTTTCTTGATTGGTGTCGCATCAAGTTAAATTAAGCATGAAATATCCTCGACTTGCTGATTATGACCTCGAATGCTGACTTTCAAATGTGATAATTAGCCGAGAATCACAAGTTTATCACGAATGACAAGTGAAAACTGTATGTATACAAGAATCATTGATATATCGCAGCTCTTTTTGTGAAATGCATCTACAACGAGAAAGGGGCCCAGACGTTGAAACAATCACCTTGGCATGGAAACCTCAGCATAAGTCAGCACTAACTAACCTGGTGGACCCTGGATCAGGGAGAATCTCGACTTCAGGGCTTTATCTATGCTAACCTGGTCGACCCTTGGATCAGGGAGAATCTCGACTTCAGGGCTTTATCTATACTAACCTGGTGGACCCTGGATCAGGGAGAATCTAGACTTCAGGGCTGTATCTATACTAACCTGGTGGACCCTGGATCAAGGAGAATCTCGACTTCAGGAATTTATCTATACTAATCTGGTGGACCCTGGATCAGGGAGAATCTTGACTTCAGGACTTTATCTATACTAATCTGGTGGACCCTGGATCAGGGAGAATCTTGACTTCAGGAATTTATCTATACTGACCTGGTGGACCCTGGATCAGGGAGAATATCGACTTCAGGACTTTATCGAATCTCGACTTCATGACTATCTATTCTAACCTGGTGGACCATAGATCAGGTAGAATCTCGACTTCAGGATTTCATCTATTCTAAACTGGTGGACCCTGGATCAGGGAGAATATCTACTTCAGGACTTTATCGAATGTCGACTTCATGACTGTATCTATTCTAACCTGGTGGACCCTGGAACAGGGAGAATCTTGACTTCAGGACTTTATCTATACTAACCTGGTGGACCCTGGATCAGGGAGAATCTCGACTTCAGGGCTTTATCTATGGCCTCCTGCTGCTTCCTATTGTTACGGGGCAGGGGTTTTTTCTTCCATTCCATGACTGTGTCTGGGATATACAGGTCCCTCTCACCCAATTTGTCTGCTTCCCGTCTATGCTCGGCGTCTGCAATATGTTAGTGGGGGATTCAGCACCACAGAATGAAGGAAAGGATGTCAGTGTTGCCGTGTACACTTTGCAAACACGTTAAAGGCAATGTGTCTCAAATGTGAGTGTGACTAGAGAAATGGGGCTTATGGGATTTGAGACCAGCGTAGCTCCTGATCAAATAGCACACCCCTGTAGCATGCTAACCATATATATTGCGTGTTCGAACTATAATCGATGTTTCATTCATGGAATAGCGAACAGTGCAGATCCTGATCAGACTGTGTGAATGCACAGGCTGATCTGGATCTACACTGGTCACAAAATCCATAAGCCCCATTTATCCAGTCACGTCCACAAATGATGTCTCATATATTATATATGTTGTTTATGAGATTGAGGTTTGCAAATGACCTACTTGTACATCAACCAAATGCAGTCCGGTTCACTGCTACAATATGGACGTCACATAGGACTCTCAGTACAGTTTCATACTATTTTATTAAAGACCCTGTGTTCGAAAATTTAATAAAAAGAGTGACTTTAAAATAATGTGTAAAATACAATATTAATGGTGTTATAATATTCAGGATATGGGACAGAAAATGTAAATGTTTCTTGCTCAAAAGTAGTCATTCCTATCAGAAATGGTTAATCTTGTTATTTACTGTGATATTTCACCATTATCGGTGATCGTCTCTTCGATACCTTCGATTTGATATATAACATTACCATATTTGGTCGAATGTGAAATTTGATCCATACTTGACCCCCGGGGTCCCACACATTTTTGTTCCGGTGTTATCTTTTTAACAAATCTGAAAGAGCATTGACTATCGATCATTCCAAGTTTCATCGAAATCGGTCAGGCGGTTCATGTGAAGATTGTTTAAGAAATTTACATACTTTTAAATGGCGGCCATTATTGAATATGCCACGACCTCTATTTTAAAAATATGAAAATGCTTCACCCATGGACCATAATTGTGTAGTTTGACCAGCATCGGCCAAGCGGTTCATGAGAAGAAGACGTCTGAAATATATAATTTATAAAATTATGCCGTTTTGGCGGCCATCATGGATGACGTAATCAACCGATTTTGATAATCAAGTCCTCAGTGACCTTGACCTTGAGCGGACGTGGGTCATGTGTAAAACAAAGCACCATCCCTAGACACACATTGTGGCCAAATATTATCAAAATCATTGAAGTGGTTGATGAGATCTTTTGAAACAAAGTGTACTTCTAACTCAATTGATCTCGACCTTGGGAACAGTGGCTGCATGCATGGGACAGCGAATGAATATATGGATGATGACTAATAAGCATATCAAGTTTCAAGCCAATCAGACTTATGGTTACAGAGAAAGTAGGTACCGTAAAACTTTAATGTAAATGTTGACAAAAGCTTTAATGCAAACTTCTAAGTCCTTTACCCTTGACATTGGGCACAGGGGCCGCATGCGTGGGACACAGAATGAATATATGGATGATGACCAATAAGCATACGAAGTTACAAGCAAATCTGACTTACGGTTACAGAGATAGTAGGTATGTGAAATGTTTAACGCAACGTTTGACAAAATCATTAACACAAACTTCTAAGTCATTTGACATTGACCTTGGGGCAAATGGGCCTCATTAGTGGGACACAGAATGAATATATGTATGATGACCAATAAGCATACAAAGTTTCAAGCAAATCTGACTTACAATTACAGAGATAGTAGGTATGTGAAATGTTTAATGCAAATTTGGACAAAAAAATTAACGCAAACTTCTAAGTCATTTGACCTTGGGCACAGGGGCCACATCAATGGAATACAACATGAATAAGTGTATGATGACTAATAAGCATATGTAAATATATATAAGGTATTTAAAAACGTTAACGTAGATTTCGGACGCACTGACACCCGGACGTCATTGTGATCACTATGTCTCGCTTTCCGCAAGCGGGCTCGACACAAATTATCGAGAGAGATCGTCTCGTCGATACCTTCGATGCGATATAGAACATTACCAAAGTTGGTCAAATTTGAAATTTGACCCCTAGTTGACCCCCGGGGCCCCGCCCATTTTTGTTCCCGATGTCATCATTTTAACAAACTGAATGAGCATTAACTATCGATCGTCTGTCTGTCTTCCAATATTCTTGAACCCCTATTGGGGATTTAGAGATAGGCGCGTCAGTCCAACTGCCAACATTCATCGGCATCGATATGGCGGTTCGTGAGAGGAAGATTGTTTAAGATTTCTCTGCGAAGTTTGGTCAACATGGGCCCAGTGTCAGAAGAAGAAGACGTCTGAAAATGTTGGACGGACGACGGACGAAAAGCGGTAACAATAGCTCACTTGATCCTTCGTGAGCACTGTGTTGCAAGTTTTGCCGTGATTGGCACGTGAACAATTGTCCCAGTGTTTCGCTTGAATTTAAAGGCACACCATGTAAACGTAATCGATTTCGATTAATACCTTATATAACGAGTTACCCGTCTCTGTACAAGTCTCTGTTTTCATACATGTATCATACCTAGCGGTGGAATGGGCGCATTGTTCAGGGCTATCCGCTGTGCTAGTGAGCAACTTGTTGAGGGCAACAACTTCAGCAAACATTCAGTCCTCCTGGAACACAAATAACGTATAGAAATACTAAATACAGAATGATTGCTTATTCAATCATACAGTAAATTGTCCAACTTAAGTGAGGTATTTTACTCATTGCATGCTGGAAAACTTGTGGGATATAAATAGTTAAAATATAGCTGACAATATAGCTGTTACATTTTCTTTTATTTCCCAATGTAAATACCATCAATATGCCTTGGAATTTCATGAAAATCGAGTTTGGAGGACAAATTACTTACAGAGAAACAAGATAAATATATAGGTACATGTGCATATGTGTGTATGTATATATTAACATGTATGCATGTGTGTACAGAAAGTGTATGCATATATATGTAGATATATTTCTCCTTTATTGTTAAAAAATATATATAACACTCGGTACTCACTGTGATCAGTGCGATATAAATAGCTGTATGTTACGAGTACTGATACATGTATTAGTGGTCTGAAACTTATTTACATATTTAATTGTCACGATTGTGTTGTTTCTGCATTTATTATATTTAATAGTATACCCATGTATGCCATCTTGCATTGTACGTGTATTATGTAATGGTCATGTATGTATGCTCATGAGGCAGTTACCTTGATGCAATACATTATATTCTATTCTATTACATCTGTTCGCCTGGTATTGACCTTTTAATGTTTTAACTGTTAATGCACAGGGGCCGCATGTGTGGGCTATATAATGAAAATATGGATGATGACAAATAAGTATATGCAGTTTCAATTCAATCTGACTTACGATAATAGACATAAATAGATAGCCACAACTCTCGGACAGACGGACACGGTGGCTACTATTGTGTACCCTGAAACTTTGTTTGGGGTACATACATGTAACAATTTGCAATTTATAATATGTAATGGTGTAGGAGACAAATAATACAAATACATATTTGTTTACAATTTCTTTTGCAGACAGCAGCAGCATGGTACCACCAAATTCACCGAGGCTGGCAATGGCTCAGCACCATGCTAAAATATCTGCATGAAACAATGTATTGCATTTTATCAGTATACGGCTTAAATTAACCCTCAGAATGCGGGAACCAACAATTTGTGTCTGCTGTTGTTTTATATATTGCCTTTTTTTCTCAATAAAAAAAGGGTTTGACAGCATTTTATAATCAGTTGAAATGATTCTAATGGAAATGATTTCTTTCTAGAATGAATAAAGCACTGTAAAACATGTTTTTTTTATGAGAAAAATGGATATAAAAAGCAGACAACAAAATTTAATTCAGCATTGTACGGGTTAATAGTGATTATTGTAAGCCCTATTCACACTGAAGATATGCACACTGAAATATAGCTGAAACCATATAGTTAGAAATTTAACCCTTACTACCAGGAAATAAATTTTGTCATCTGCTGGAAATGTCTTATTTTCACAATTTCTCGACTAAAACCTGTTTTGACAGCGCAAGAGAATCGTCTCGATTCTCATGTGCTGTCAAACCCGTTTGTATTTTAAAGAATTAAAGCAATATTAAAACCAGCAGACGACAATTTCCGTCTCCAGCGTAGTGAGGGTTAATTTGGCCAGGTTTGTGGGGGTAAGACATCAGTGAGCATTACCTGTCGACTTCAGTCTTAGATAATATCTCCACGTTGAATTTCCGGGACTTATGTCCCAATATCTCTGGCGGTAGGTTCGTTGCTAGACGATGGAGATTGAAGGTCACAATGATCTTCCCATCTTGGCTGGTACCATCTCCGAATGCTTGATCATCTTTCTTTCGTTTAACACCAGAGACCTGTGCATGTCCAATCCACACCTTGTTGGTTGTCGGTACTGTGCATGCCGATTTAACTTCCTTCATTTCTCTTGCCGTCATGGTGTACTTCAAACACAGCCAGGCATATGATTGTGTAGCCGTGTTGGACCGTATTTCCCCATCCTTGTCCTCATCTACTGTACCACCAAGTTCAATGTTACGCACCTCACAGAAGCTCAGTGGCAGAACAAAGCTTCCTTTTCTGCCAGTAAATTTGATTGGCAGGTTGTTAATGTTGCACGATTCCTCGTTGGTCACCGCGCCTGTTGCTGCCTCCATCTCAATAAGAGGGATCCACTTCTCAATGTAGACATCTGCATTTTTGTACGTGTCCTGTGTAGATTGTGTACTGTATTCAGAGAGCATCAGCACTGGGTCTTGTGTGTGCTGAAGGCAGCACTGAATGTTCTTTGTCATATTGTACATCTGTGGTCTCGGCGACAGGATTCCTTTCTGTGGTTCAGCCGTCATCTGTACCTTGATAATCTGTCCATGCGTGAATTTCATACTGAACTTTGTGTTTGGTTTCATGTTCGCTGAGTCCCTGCATTCCGTACTGACGTCATCCAGGCCAGTTTCCCTTTCTACAGCGTGCGCATTCTGTGCACTTCTGTGTAAATCCTGCAAACGATCCTCAACAGCACAGCGTAAAATCCTTGCCCAACTGTGCATTGGCACAAACATGGCGTCTGGGTGTTGATTTAACACTCTTACACGATCTTCTTTTAACTCTGGTGTGCTTGATGAAAACCCTTTTGTATCATAGAGCCGTTTTCGCCAACTTGCATTCACAGTATCACACCCTGTTCTCACATCTGTAATAACTTCTGGCTTGAACCCCATGTTTAGCGAGTTGAATTTAACCTGACGAAAGTTTTTGGCAACATGCTTCATTTCTGGTGCACACAACGAAAGTCCTCTGTCTGATACATCGTCGATAAAACAGTTTATCATCTTGGGGCTTGATTTGAGTTCAACAGCATTCTGTAACGCCTTGCAACTCTCCGTATAGGCTTTGGCTCTGTTCATGGTGGAGTTGACATGCAAGCAAACATTTTCCACCTCTGCCTTGCTATAGGAGCAGACCCTTTCTTCCAGCATGTCGTGGATCTGTCGATGAACAACCACGTCAATGTAGCGACGAATTGGCGATGTGAAGTGAGTGTAAGGATTCATGTCCAACAAATAATGTTTTCTATCAGCAGATGTACCAGAACAACGATAACCAGCTCGCTCTTGTATCGCTAACCAGTGGTTGTATGCCAAGGACTGTAACGGATGATGATCGTCCATTTTTACAAATTTCGAGCTGCCTTCCTTGCCAGACTCAACGGCATGCCAGAGCCATTTCTGGACAAAAACCTTTCTCTCTGACTTTGTCAGAGCATCTTTAAACGCAGGTGTTCTGCAGTCTGATATATTCCTGTCCTGAAGACGCAGCATAATATCCAAAACAGGGTCTTCCTTTTTGACAAAATCTTCCATACTCTCTTTTAACGGTGGCGGCTGACATCGTAATGGGACAGTTTGTTCAAATTTCCTGAGCCCGAGCAAGCTTTGTGCTATCTGCTGGTTGGCCATAATCATGAATTCCTCCACAAGATAGTGAGCCTCCAGTGTACCAGTCGGCGAATCATCATCATCACCGTCTCCAGCCACTAAGTCCAATGCATACATGGAGTTACCGAGCCTCCGTTTTCGAATCTGATGTGCCATCTTGAACAAGCGTACTATGTCCGTGTACACTGTTTCTCTATCCTCTGTCATGGGTTTGGTTTCTATAATCTCCTGGGCTTCTCTATATGTGAATTGTCTATGTGACCTGATGACCGACTTCACTATCTGGAAGTTGTTGCCTTCCATTTGGAGGCGGCGGCCTTGACTGTCCAGGTAGAAGAACACGGTAAGGGTGAGACGCCTTTTACCTGGAACAAGGCTGATAATATTGTTGCTCAGTGGTTCTGGAATCATAGTCCTGGGCTGCTGCCTGATGCCTGGATAAAAGGTCATAGCGCGCTCTTTTGCTTCAACATCAATGGCATCACCTTTCTCTACATAGACAGCAACATCAGCTATATGTATACCCACCCTGTATCCGTCTGTGCGTGGTTCAATGCTGAGTGCATCGTCCAGGTCCTGGGAATCTGGAGGGTCGATAGTAAATGTGGTCACATTGGTCAGGTCAGTTCGGCCCTTCAACAGAGAACTGTGTGGTTCATCTCCAATTCGTTGCTCTATGCTTTCTAGCTTCTTCACAGTAGAAATATTATACAGCCTTGGTACTTCATGTTGTAGATCTAGAATTTTCAAACCAGTTTTCAGGGAATCGCCATATGGCAGGATCTTCAGAACAGCTCCTCTGGGGTATACATGTGACCTGCTCCAATGTATGTACGCAACCAGAAAAATATATTTATCACGGTTTCTTGGGTGCACGTCAACAATTTGCGAACATTCTAGTGTCCCATTCTGATGGTCGTAATCGTACAATTCCACTTTGTACTTTTTCTGTTTTGGGCAACTTTTCATGATTTCCTTATTCATGATGTATATTTTGGGCAAAGTCTTACACATTGGGCGCACCAAGTGTGTTTCTGTAGCATCCAGTGTACACACGAATATGGGATGTTTCACATTCTTCAGTCGGCGGTTCAGTGTACCTAGAACACGTCCGTAGCGTTTGTCCTTCTTCTCATGATCACTGTCGAGTAGTTCCACAACAACCTCATCCTCATTAAACACCTGCCCAGCCTTTGACCGACCAGAAATCTCGATACTCGATATCCTACTGTCTGCGTCTATCGGTTTGCACGTCGCCATGTGTGATCCTTCTATCTTGATCGTACAGCGCTTGTATTTTTCTGGCTGCAGGAGTTTTGATTTCAGCTGAGTCACATCAAGCATCTCATCATAAAACGGTCCCCGCTTGAAGACAGATTTACGTTTATCAGCAAACAGATGCAGGCATGACTGATTCAAGTCGAGGCCCGATTGTAGAAGTTTTGTGTCACTTGTAGTGTCAAGATCCTCGTCACTGGCATCTTTGTCACGATGTACCCGACAACTCAGTTCGTAGAATGTTGTGTATGAATACTCAGTATCATCATTTAAATCTGTATTTGGATAAACGTTTTCACCCCCATGATCAGGCAATCTCTCGTCTTCCGAGTCCGACTCATCGTTTGATTGAGACAGCTGGAATGAAGCATCAGTGTGGCTGAATATCCCTGTAGATGTGCTGCATATACTCGAGTCTCTGGATCGGCCTGGCTTTACGTTTTCCGCTTCCTGAAGCCGACTTCTTATTGCGGGAAGCCCAGGCTCAGCAGATTTAGGTGATCGTTGGTGTATTGTAGACAGTCCTTGTGAATTAATGCTACAGTTGATGGTATTGTCATCGACCACGGAATGCGGAAGAGCTGAGCTGATACATGTGTCCGGGCGGGATGGCTGGTTCACAAGGCGTGGGTCAGGTTTGAGCGACACAAACATAGATTTTTCGGCAGTCGGTTCTCGAGATCTTGCTGAAAAAGAATGTACCGTGGAAAATCTCAATTTATATGACGGAGATTAGAACTTTCAAATGCATACTTTTTATAAGACAAGGCTAGGAGACGAGTAAGAATTTTCAAGGATCACTTACAGTTGTCTATTTGAGATTATTAATTTTTAAGTTAAGAAATGCTCAGGTATCACATTGTTTTCATTGAAATATTTGATTTAATTTAATGGTGTTCAATGGCCTGTCAACAGCCATGGTCATTTAGGCCAGGTTAACGGGGTCAAATGTTACCTGTTGTGATGGGAGGGTTAATACCAAAATCAGAACCACATATTGGTAGAAAAATAAAATTCAGTCCTTAATTAGAATACATAGCCACACTCCCCAAAAGTAATATGATTAGTACTAATTTGATAACTTTTATAATTGGTATAACCGGATTCAACTCTCACATACGAGAAAGCCTAAGTGTCAAACCAGGGATACCGGTATTCCGTTAAAGATGAAACCCATCATTAAATGTACCATTCGCATACTCCCAACCAACCGCCCACTTCACTGAAAGAAATATGTACATGTTTACATTGTGCCATTACTCTGCCATCATTCATTAAAGGGCCTCGGGGATGCAGTTGTGTTTAATATGCATATTACAGTCCTTGACAATCTGTCACAAGTCACAAGTTATGTAGGTTTAAATTTTAAATTAGCTTGGATTATGCAGGACTTATTGTGACATCATCAATGACCCATAAATACTTAGTTGTATGTGTATTGTATTGTTAACATTCTGTCTTTATTAATTTATTGATCAGTTATGCCGAAATACAAAAATAGAAACAATGCATTTGTATTTAATATTATTGGCAAAAACAAACATCGTAACTTGCACAATTATTTAAATGAACTTTATGTGATGTCACAGCTCATTTGCAACTATGCAGAAATAACTAGAATTCCACCACTGAAGTGGTGTCGCGCCTGCCGAGGCATTTGACAGTAACATGATCATGGGCATACGCTAAAGTAAGCATCACTACCGAGGCATTTGATGGTCTCAGAGTGTATTTATTTAAAGTTTGAATCAAGGGCTGTGGAGATATAAGGTATATAAAAGCTTAGAACGAAAACATGTATAATAATAAATAATTTTTTGAGTAAGCGTTGTGGAGATATAAGGTATGAAACAAACTTTAGCTCACATTTCAAAGTCATTTGACCTTGAACTTTGGGATGTGACCACATTGGCAGGCTATATAATGAAAATGCGGATGATGAAAAGGAAGTATTGGAAGTTTGAAGTAAATTGGAGTAACACTTGTGGAGATATAAGGTATGTAAAAACTTTAACGATGATTTTATAAAATGCAATTTGACCTTGACCTTGGGGCACAGGGGCCGCATGAGTGGGACACATATGAGTGGGTTATATATTCTTGATATTGAATTAGTAGACATTTGTGTCCTGGTAAGTGACATTTTTCACACAGTCCATGATACAAATGAACAAGTGAAACAAAATCCATCTTGCAAATGCATAGTTTTCTGGTAGTTGTTGCTGCGATTATCATGACCTCTTGAATTGTTATTAATGTGATTGTGTGTATTCTTGATTCTGGATAACTGAACACGTCTTCTCCAGCTGTAAGATTCAGTATGTTCAGTTTCTTTTGCACATTGTATCGCAAGCATGATCTACTACCAGTATTAAGTGTGTGAAATATTTAATTATTGTATAATTGACTCAAATATGTAGCATGAGTACTTTGTCGCAGTCAATAGCACAGTCTGGTTTTAATTTCATCAACATTCACAATATTAGCTAATTGTATCAGTTTGAATTCATATACATATGCATTAGCCATGATAAATTAAAATGTAAACATTTAATACCGAACGTACATGATCCAGCGTCGGTTTTTAATTTAATATTGATGATATCATTGTCATTATAACTATCGCTGCCATTATCACTCATTTTTCATGATTTTCATTTTCGCTCTCTTTACGCAAAACACGTCTTATTTGGAATTAATAAATCACTGAATACTTTCGGCAAGGGAGATAATCAATATCACGCGAACTATTTTCATACGAGCCAGCGGATTGTTCTGATTTTATGATTAGGATATAGTTTTAAGCTATTCTCCTGTGATATATAATGATACATTACTTTGTTATGTTATGGGTTACTAATACTGTTGTTTCAATAGCGTATCTCAGTAACGGTATTGTTTGTAGATGTAGTGACAAATAAATTTAATAATTATTACGTTCAAATCTGTATAACTTTCTGTATAACTGTGTTGGTCAAAATTTAATGGCGCAACAGTCGAGGTTAAGGTCGCCGGCTTCAATGATTTAATTACCGATTCCCGAAAGGGTCGGGTTCAAACCTCGACCGTGGTATAAAAAAAATTTCTCATATATTTTATTTTTGTGATTTTTTAATATTTTTTAAATTTTTTAATCACCAATTTTATGTTTTTAATAAAAATAAAACCTATAAATTGATAAAAGAAACTTTCCAACAATTAAAGTGTCTATTTTTAAGTAATATATACACAGACAGTTTGTTACTGATGTTTTAAGTTTAAAGTAATATACACAGACAGTTTTGTTACTGTTTTTTTTAAGTTTGAGGTTTACTGTCTATACTGTCTATACCATATAATGTTTTACATGTCCCAAAATCTTTTTTTTATTTGGCTGTCACAATTAATTAATTTTCGGACAGCAAATACATTTTTTTTATGAATTTGAAATAATTATTGTCCTCCATACTGCTCACAACAACTGTTCGAATGCGCCTGTGGCTACCACGACCCACAATTCACTGGCCGCAAATACAGTAGCCAATCGGCGTCTATTTATTATTTTTATTTTAATATTTTTGTATTTTATTGAATTCCGCGTGACGCTGCATTTTGTTGTCAACACCATTTCTTACAGAAAATAATTGGTGATTTTCTAAACGAATATCGGAGAAAATGCGGCTTTATATATATTTTTGTCAATTTTCAAAACACAATTTACGGAAAAAAATTAATGATTTTTTTAAAAAACATATCGGCCACAACTAAATACGGTGATAGAATTTGTGTCAACTTTTCAACACCATTTCCATTTTAAAATATTACTGATTTTATAAAAAACAATATCGGCGAAGTGTACTGAACTAATCTTTATTTTAATTAAACCAGCCGTCTAATAGATCTGTGTATAATCGAGAGTATTTTCGTTAATTGTCATGTTGTCTCCGACATTGAGGTGTTGCGGCACATCAAAACGACACGTCAATTTCAAAACAAATTGCCTAAGGGTCACAGCTGTGTGGTCCTATCATATCCAACACCTCGTCACACACAACTACGCATTATCGATTTTTTCCCCCAACACAAAGCGACGTGTATTTACAACTAGATCTGTGTAATGTGTCGGGTGTAGCCAAACGACCATACATAAATTCGTAATTAGTCACAGATGTAGCCTTAAAATATAATTGATTTCCTTAAATTACGTCCGCATGTTGACAGGAAATATAAGAGCAGACGTCCATCGTAATTTGCCGTTATTTATTTATTCAAAAATTAACCATATATTCTGTAAATGGTGTTGAAAAGTTGACAATAAATTAAGACCAGATCAGTACGTTAATTCGCTATCGACGACAACTGACGATCGATGAGAGTAGTTATACCGTTTAAGCGTATCCAATGTTAAATACATCGTTTATTTTTTTATGACTTTCGTAGTTTTTTACCGAGAAATTCAAAAACCGTTTCCAATTATTGGGGGAACAACATATCATGATTAGCACATCGTTTCACTAAGCGGGGGCTACTCAGGAAATGGGATCACGGTCTATTGTTTACACTGGATTATGGCGGGCCTCCATGAGGTCTCAGGTATATCTTAATTTTTCAATAATACGACTGTGGTTTCTTCCTTTTAGTGATAACCATGTTTCCAGCCGTTAACACATTTAGCAACATTATTTTTAATAGTAGTTAGTCTGAACATTCTGCAGAGAAATCGAATTGGACGGAATCGAGCGTTGTTTTAAACTTAGTCCGGTTTATATGCACAGGTTCAAAAATATGAACTGAAAATGGCGCTTTGTGTGACAGAAATCCCGTACGCGGTACGGAATAAAAAAAAATATTTGTTATAAATATCACTACAGCGAAATCAGCGGTAGCATCTAACTGTTTTAATAATATGCATACATATTGTAATTAAGTTTAATAGTGATATTACTTATGAATATATACGATACTATGGTTTATACTCCAGCACTATGTTTTTAGGCTGTGTGATTTGCTTCAATATATAACTGGATTAATTAATTTACTTATATTTCATAGCGCTTCATGACAACATCATTACATTTAAAATATACAATATTACTAAAGGGGTCCCGTATTGATACCATTTTTAATAATATAAATATTGAAAATACACATTACAATCGCTTACAAACATAAAGTTATTGATTTAAAATATAGTCACTGCATCGTGACCCTATTTGACCGCGTTTACCTACCGGATTGCGCGGCAACCTCACCAAACCCGCTGTTTACATAGGTACCGCGGGTTTGGTGAGGTAGGTCGCTAATACAATGTTTTGCGTAAATGTTTCTTCCACGTCTCAGTATAGCTAGCTGCCTTTCAGTTATGTCCACAAATACTATTTTTGCAATATGAATGCATTGTTTTCTCGTAATATCAATTGTGGGTGTGATTTTGTTTTGATGAGGGCACTATCTTCATGAAATGTGTAGCAGTTGTCTTCTATATTGACCTTTGTGAGTTTACTTCGTTCAGCTTACTCTGTACTATATGACCTTCAGCTTATGAATTATTTTTTATTAAGAGATGTAAACATTAAACATCTCTTTAAATTGCTTTCTTCTTTATTGTTGTTTTCACTGATTGTTTTGCTTTGCTGATATCTGTGTTATATTGTGAAATTGTTGCATTTATTTAGTTATGTTAGTGATTTCGTTTATGTTTATATGTATATGTGGTTTTGGGGTGGGTGGTGGACTGTACATCGCTATTCGGAGAGTGCATCTCTGTGCCTGTTACTTAGGGTTTGCTGTTCGCTGGTTGATGAGAAGAAGACACCATTACGTCACTGAAAAACATTCCAGAAGGTAACTTACATTTAACTTACATATTTTAGTGATTTCGTTTATGTTTATATGCATATGTGGTTTTTTGGTGGTGGGGGACTGTTACATCGCTATTCTGAGAGTGCATCTCTGTGCCTGGTTACTTAGGGTTTGCTGTTCGCTGGTTGATGAGAAGCTGACACCATTATGTCAACTAAAAAACATTCCCAGACGGTAACTTACATTTAAAGTAAACTTATTTATTAATGATTTAATGTCACATCACACCATATTGCTCACAGACATTTGCCATACGTTGTCATGTTCAGTCATCATTCAGTCAGATCTGAAATTTTATAACAGTTTCTAGATACTTACTGTGGGTGTTAGCTTATGTTATATATGCCAATTTAAATAAATACATTGATAAGCTATAAGTTACATTTATTCCCTGAATTTTCTGCTCACATTGGTTGATTTCATCAATTTTATATACATTTTAAAATATTTGTCACCATTTATTGCTTTTTTTTGGCATTACAACCCTGAATATGACACTTAGCAAACAAAACATTTCCATATTCATGTTTAGCCTCCTGAAACATATAGGAAATGATAATTATGAATTGGGTATGCTTGTAGGCAATAAGATAGCATTTGTGGTGGCCATTTTGGATTAAATCACTGATCCAACCGAAAAATCGAGTTTTCATCCAAAATATCAATGTTTTCGTTCATTACACATAAAATGGCCATAGAAATCACCAGCCTTGGAAAAAAATGTCGGATTGGCCCACCCCTACCAATAAGCATATGAAGTTTCAAGCAAATCTGACTTACGGTTACAGAGATAGTAGGTATCTGAAAATGTTAACGCAAATTTTGACCAAAATTTAACACAAACTTCTAAGTCATTTGACCTTGCCCTTGGGGCACAGGGGCCGCATGAGTGGGATACAGCATGAACATATGGATCCTGAATAATAAGCATATGGAGTTTCAAGTCAATGTGACTTAGGACTGCAGAGATATAAGGTATTTCAAAAAATTAACGTAGATTTCGGAAGGACGGACGGGTGGACTCACGCACGCACGGACGGACGCACGGACACCCGGACGTCATAGTGATCACTATGTCTCGCTTTCCGCAAGTGGGCTCGACAAAAACCGTCAGAGAAGTGCATGTTTAAAATACGAAAAGGGTCAAGGTTGAATAAACTTTTTATCATAACCACGTGAAGGTTAAAATGGTCAAGGTCATGTTAATGGCGGCATGTTTCAAATGCTTAATGTCTCTAGTGTCCAAATACTGAAGCAATCCATCAAGTACTATACTATTATACGATGATGCAAACAATGGCTAACTGTGTCCGCAAAAAATGTGAAGGTACAAGAGGTCAAGGTCATGTTAATGGGGGCGTGAGTGTGTTCCAAATGCTCACATGTATCAAGTGTCCAAATATTGTCAAGTAATATTAATGTTATATCCTGAAACTTGTACAAACTTTTTGACGCCAAAAAAATGGCTACGGGTTTCCGCAAAAATGTGAGGTGAAAAGGTCAAGCTCATGTTAATTGCGGCATTAGTGTGTTTCAAATACTCAAATATATCAAGTATCCAAATATTAAACCAATCCGTCAAGTAATATTAAAGTTATACCATGATGACGAAGCATGTACAAACTGTCGACGCAAAAAATATGGCTAACTGTTTCCGCAGAGATATGAATGTGAAAAGGTCAAGTTCATGTTAATGGCGGCATGAGTGTGTTTCAAATGCTCACATGTATCAAGTGCCCAACTATTGTAGCAATCCATCAATTAATATTAAATGATGATGAAGCTTGTACAAACTTTTTGACGCAAAAAAATGGCTATGTGTTTCCACAAAAATATGAAGGTAAAAAAGGTCAAGGTCATGTTGATGGCGGCACGAGTGTGTTCCCAATGCTCATATGTATCAAGTGTCCAACTATTGAAGCAATCCTTCCAGTAATATTAAATTTATACCATGATGACGAAGCTTGTACAAACTTTTTGACGCAAACAAATGGCAAATGTGCTTCCGCAAAAATATGAAGGTAAAAAAGGGCAAGGTCATGTTAATGGCGGCATGAGTGCGTTCCCAATTCGCATATGTATCAAATGTCCAAATATTGAAGCAAACCGTCCAGTAATATCAAAGTTATACCATGATGACGAAGCCTGTAGAAACTATTTGACATTTCGGACGACGGCGACGACGCGTACGACGACGAAGGAAAACGCGCGACTATAGAAACCACTGACTATTATAACTTGTGACAGACATGGAATATTTGCATGCGGTTTTCACTAGTCTTATTAGATTGCCAATGACGATACTGTGTACATGACACATAACTGGGGTCCGTTTAACTTTGTATGACTAAAATATTCGTAAATGCACGTTTATGACAGTCTGGAAATTTCAATTGATGGATTTACATTTGTTGAATATGCACCCTGTGCTTCATAAGTGTATTGTTAATGTGAAATTCACAGACTATCACAAGTTTGCACTTACCAACATTGTTAATGTGAAATTTACAGACTATCATAATTTTGCACTTACGAACATTGTTAATGTGAAATTTACAGACTATCATAATTTTGCACTTACGAACATTTTGTTAATGAAATTTACACTTCATTTTCCTTACGAACATTTTAGTAATGTTCAGTGAAACGGACCCCTGTATCACAGAGGTCCTTTAACATCATGTGAAAATGAAACATCAGCGAAAGTAACTTAGGAATACAGATCGACCATGATACATGGTACATATGCAGTTTAGTGAAAATATGTTGTTTTTTTATACAGACAATTTTCCGTAAAGGGAATTTATTTTTGCAATTTTCTCTATTTTCCCTGTTTTTCAGAGTCCATGACGCCCTGTTTTATCATGCCATGGTTTAGAACACAACTTCACAACAATTTACGAAATTTAACTTTTTTTCTGTCCAAGATATTGAACAGTTCAGGGAATAGAGGAATGTCTTAACCCTTAGAATGCGGGAAACAAAAATGTTGTGTGCTGTTGTTTCGTACTTTGTATGTATTCTCAATGAAAACATGGTTTGGCAGTGTTTTTGTTGAGAATAAATGAAATTAAAGAATAAACAGCAGGCGACACATTTAATTCAGCATCATAAGGGTTAATAGTTTACCGACAAATTAATCAGGAGTGACCAATCAGAACCCAAATCAACTAGAAAATGTGTTCATAAAACACTGAAGCCCCACATATCGCTTTGATAATAAAAATTCCAAGTCCAAAAGGGCAAATAATCCAAGACCCGGTGGTCGGATCGAAAATCGAAATAAACTTTGCGCATCTACTCATCATAAGGAAGCTACATATACAGTTTCAGGTCTGTAGCTATTACCATGAGTACGTTTTAAAAGTAAAAAAGGAGGAGATAATCCATAACCCGGGGATTGAATCAAAAATCGAAATAAACTTTGCGCATCTATTCATCATAAGGAAACTACATACCAAGTTTCAGGTGTGTAGCTATTAGGGTTTCAATGTTTTACGACTTACAAGCCAAAATTGGAAAATTCTAAGTCGAAAATGGGGAGATAATCCATGACCCCTGGTCGAATAAACTCATCTACTCATTATAAGGAAGGTACATACCAAGTTTCAGGTTTGTAGCTAGTACGGTTTAAAAAGTTGTATGACTTACAAGGCAACATTGTCAAATTCTAAGTCGAAAAGCGGGAGATAATCCATGACCCGGGGGTCGAATAAAACATCGAAATAAACTTAGCGCATCTAGTCATCATAAGGAAGATACATACCAAGTTTCATGTCTGTAGATAGTACGCTTTAAATGTTTTATGACCTACAAGGCAAAATTGCAAAATTATAAGTCGAAATGGGGAAGATAATCTATGACCCGGGTGGTCGAATCAAAAATTGAAATCAACTTTGCGCATCTATTCATCATAAGGAGCTACACGTTTCGGGTCTGTAGCTATTACGGTTTAAAAGTTTTACGACTTACAAGGTTGGCGACGGACGGACGAAAGGACGGACGGACAAGGGTAGCACTAAATGCCCCCTCCACAATCGTGGTGGGGCATACAAATATACAATACATGCATTTGAATATTAATTATAAGTGGATAATATATTATGTACGGCGATACAACTTACATAGCTTGTGTTTCTTTGTATTTTTTTGTTTGGGTTTCTTTCTTTCAAGTTTCTGTTTTTCCTGCAAATCAATATAAACCATTGAACTATGAATAAAATGTTTAAAGTGACTGTGTCTCAGATGGTATCTCCGCAAATGCATTTCACAAAAACACTTGCTATATATCAATGAATACAGTATAAATACTGTCGCATCTGGTCCTAAGTTATAAACATGCGTTTGTCGCCAAATTATTTCATTTTAATATCAGCAAGGTGAGGAAATTCCTAATTGCTAAATTTAACTTGGTCGAATTTCGTCATCCCTGGAAAACCCGCTATCAGTGACGTAATTCCTTTCAGCGATTCAGTTTTATAGTCAAGTAGAGGATAGGGGAAAGTTTGGTTAACATTATATTATGGTACCACTAACATTTTATGATTATTTTTGGTAGATTGGGGTGTTAGTAATTCGAAACTGAATGCTGACAGTGTGTCAATCGTCATTCAGTTTTCGATTATCTACATCATCAGCTAATAACATCAATCAATAAACATGATAAACGTTAGTAGTACCCTACTACAAGGTTCACCCCCAATTCGACTTGACTATTACCATTAACTACTGCTTTGCTGCAGATATGACACAAAAACAAACCTGAGTGAAACTCTTCAAATACATGTACTTTATTACAAGATATTTTCAGCGTTACACGCTTATATATCATCATTATGACCATCATAAACACTGTAATACTTTAACACACGAAATACGTGCATGGTAAGTGAACAAAACAAATTTAACAAAGTGAGAACTGAAAGTTATTGCTGACGTAGTGTCCAGTCAAAACAAGTTTTGAATATTGAATAGTCATGGCGAGTGCATCCGTGGGAAATTTGAATGCTACATTTAGCAAAACCAGCGTTACTAACACGTTATTTTTTTTATAATAAAATAATTTTTTTCATATTTTGTTTACTTTCTCAGATCACTCACAGGGGCAAATATATTCAGGAAACAAATACAAATCTACAGTTAAATGCTTTTTTCCTAACGCAATACCCCACTGTCCAACCTCATCTGAGACACAGTACCTTTAATATCGTATCACCCCTATTGAAATGGCAAGCCAGTTTTGACGTATGAAACACTGTCATATGTGACTGTGTCTGGAGAAATGGGGCTTATGGGTTTTGCGATCAGTGTAGATTCAGAGCAACCTGTCCGCACAGTTTGATCAGGATCTGCGCTGTTGGCCATTCCAGCAATGAAATACCCGCCATTCTTCTCGCAAGCAATACATAACGATATCAGGCTACAGGAGGGTGGTATTTGATCAGGAGCTACACTGGTCGCAAATCTCATAAGCCCAGTTTCTCCAGTCACAGCCACATATGAGACGAGACATGTAATTTTATACATAAGGCGCCCTAAATTTCCTCCATGTGCTGTTAACTAACCATATTCGACTCGAATGCATTATCTGTTAAATGGTCAGGCGGCCGTTTCACTAAACTTTGTACGACTAAAATGTTCGTAAGTGCAAAATTATGATAGTTTGTAAATTCTTAACTTATACATAATTTGGATGAGCATGTACTAATTTAAAAGTTGTATGCTGTAAACAATTTACGTCCGTTGAGGCATCTTATAAAAACATTGTCGCATATTTGACCATGACCATTGGCATGGGGACGGGGTGGCGCAGGAGTGGGCTATGGAATTGTAATAAGGAAGCATGTGAAGTTAATTGGACAGGGTTGTGGGCAGAAAATATAGTACTGAAAAGAGTTAATGCAAGTGTGACATTAAACGAACATCACCGTAATATTCAACAGAGATTCTACTTTCACTTTCAAAAATTGCAAGGTTTTTGTTCTGTTCCAACCATGGACTGAATTAATTGATATAAATGAAAATTTGAATATTTCTAAGCTATCTTGGGGCTTAAATGCCCCCCAACCCCCACCTAACTGTTGAGGTTCCGTACATCCTTCCGTCCATCCTTCTGTACATTTACGTTTGCTTCAATACTTGGGCACTTGAGTCACCTCAAACTTTGTTACAAACTCATGCCACCATTAACTTGACCTTGACCTTTTTTTACCGTCACAAGGTTGCTGAAACACTTAGCTATCTTTACAGTCAAGTATTCCAAGGGGGTATATCCATGTTTTACAAACATAATGTCTAGTTCAAATGGTGTATACAAAGATGCAGTCACCAACATGATGACATGTACCTCCTATTCCGATGGTGGTAATGAGCACAACGATGAGAATTGTTGCACATGCCATAAGGTCCAGGGGGCCGTTTCGCTAAACTTTGTACGGCTAACATGTTCGTAAGTGCAGACTTACATTTATTGAGCATATGCAGCCTATGCTCAATAAATGTAAATCCAATAATTGTTTACAAGAAAACATTGTTATTGTGAAATTTACAGACTATCATAAGTTTGCACTTACAAACATTTTAGTCGTACGAAGTTTAGTGAAACGGGCCCCTGTTTCTCACGGCTGTCCATATTTGGTTTTATTTTACGATAATTATCGATTCCATATACCATTTTATTTTATGCTTATAATTATGCAGTAAAGTACCTGTTATGATGTGTGAGCAAAATGCTAAAATATGCACTAAACAATTCTATAAAAGTGATTATTTAAATACATGTATAATGTTTTACTAATGTAAGAAACTATTTTTTACATTTCCTAGAGGAACCCAATTACCACATGAGACATGTATGGCATGACACCATGCTAAAACAGGCTCGGAGAAGCACCAATAGAACACCGTAAACAATCGTACCAGTGGAGCCCTATCTGCCTGCATCCCTTCCAGCCATTCAGCATCGGGATAATTTGAACTCTCCTTGGCTGCCACGTTTTTAGCCTCCTCAATGATGCAGACGGCCTTCGCAAGTCGATCTTTGTCCTCTTGTGTCTGGAATATATATGACTAGATACAGACATGTGTATCCCTATGACATTTTTGTTGAATGGACGTAAAAGAACACATTCAATCAAACCAATGAACCCAGTTTTGCCATATCTCGGCCTAACTGGCTGTCTGTCAGGCTATGTAGATGTGATATGGGTTATCAGCCTGAATTACAGTGGAACCTCTCTAATAGTGATACCCTGTAGCATATTTAACCAAAATTGCAAAGCATACCTATCTAGCAAAGTGTACATTGAGGGAGTAATCTTTTATTGCATTATTTCATATTGAACATAAATAAATTCATCATTAAATTGAATATTTCTCCCTTAAAGTGTACTTAGCAAGATAAGTATACTTTGCAATGTTGGTCAAATAGGCTACAGAGTCGTTCCGTCTTAAGGCCACGATGTGACAAAACCAGGCTTATTGGCTTGATTCAATGGGGTTTTAAGCCTGTTCAACAGCAAGGTCAGGAATACAGCTGTATGGGAGAAGATTACAAACATAATGGTGACAATTTTAAACATATTTACTTTTGCATTGCCAATGGAACTGACTGGAGTTATGGGGCTAATGGGAATTGTGACCATTGTAGACACTGACAATTAGCCGACTCCTGTAGCTTGATAATGATATTTATTGCTTGACAGGTGTTTCATTGATAGAATTACAAAAATGTGTATCCTGAACGGACTGTGCAGATGAAACATACTAGCCAAGAGTATTTATTAGACAACTAATTGACAAAGATCGGACAAAAATAGACCAAAGTTGAATTGTTCAGAAAATGACCAGGAGAAATATATAACAAGAGTTGCTAGAAGACAACGAAGCGCACCTGCTGGTGCTTTAGTTTAACAAATGTCAAGAAGCTGTGTGAAAGTTAAGTTTGCGAAAACATTTTGACCTTGACCTTGGGGTTAGCGGGGGTCTCAGGATCGTAGATTTGACATGGCATGATAGAGAACCATTAGAGGAAGGACTATGTATAATATCAAGAAGAGCGATGAAAGGAGAAATCATAACAAATTGCCCCAATCATTAAGTTTAAGAAATCACTAAGACAGTGACCTTGACCTTGGGGTTAGCGGGGGTCTGAGCGTCGTGGATTTGTCACAGCATGATAGAAAACTATTAGATAAAGGCATGTGTGAAATATCTAACCGTTTGGTGAAAGGACACAGACATTATAACTTATTTCCGCCAACGTTAACTTTATGAAAGCACTAAGACTGTGACCTTGACCTTGGGGTTATCGGGTGTCTGAGCATCATGGATGTGTCAGAGCGTGATAAAGAATCATTAGAGAAAGGTATGTGCGAAATATCAAAAGGTTTGGTGAAAGGAAACAGAAATTATAACAAATTTTCCCCAACGTTAAGTTTATGAAAGCACTAAGACTGTGACATTGACCTTGGGGTTAGCGGGGGTCTGAGCATCGTGGATTTGTCACAGCGTGATAGAGAATCATGAGAGAAAGGCATGTGTGAAATATCAAAACGTTTGATGAAAGGTAACTTAGAAATAAACTTATATATAAATTATAACAAATTTTCCCGAACGTTAATATAGTTTTCAAATTTTTTAAGATGGACGGACAGACCGACAAACGGACAGACGCTGACTACGACGCCGGAGGTATGCCATAGCGCTAATAACTGCTCATGAATCTCACTGTAGCTTAAAGGTACATGCCCACTCAGTAGGCACACACTGTTCGTTATAGTAATTAAATAAGTGTATAATTGTGTCGCTATTCCACCAGTTGTGAAATTTACAAGTGACCGCTTTACAGATATGTAATCATTTAGTAATATTTATATTATTGACAGTGACTCGTGGTGGTATCAGGCTATTTTCATATGCAAATGAGGCATGATATTTTATTATTTCTACTAATTAAATGTGTCACCTGAAAAAATTATATTTTCGACAGATTATAAAGTATGATCATTGCACATCAAAAAATAAATACAGAGAATAAATAGCAATGTCCGTTAACATTTTCAGGAAACACGGTTATCACCCCTGATATCAGTGTGGACATTAAATCTGATATAAAATGTATAATAATGCAAATCAATATGTGGGGTAATGGTGACTGAATGTTTATTTTGCCAGAAAATGTCTCCGATGATATCTCTGATATAAAGAACAGTTTGTGCCTACTGAGTGGGCATTTACCTTTAAAGTGACTTCGACTCAAATGGTATCTCTGAAGTTACATTCCACAAAAACTGTTGAAATATATCGATGTATATTTTATTAGCACCTCCGTAAATTGTCCTTGGTCATAAACATGCGTTTGTCAGCTTAATCATCGCATTTGTATGTCAACTTTCGATGTCGTTAACAGCAAGTCGAGGAAATTCCATGCTAATTTTAACTTGATCCTATTGCGTCATCATCTGGAAATCCTGTCAGTAGTAGCGTATTTCCTTTCACCAATTTATAGTTATCACCGACTCACATTTGCATAAATATCTTCCTTTTATCGATGAACATCATAATTATGATCACACCATTCATATTTGTTTAAGTACTGACATGATGGGATGTAATAGTAATATTGTGTCCATCGCCTGGTGATCAGAGCCTGCACAGTTGGCTACACACTTTTGGAAGCATTCCTTTTACTACCTCTAATGATAACTTTTTATCTGTTATCAGATTGCAAGAGAATGCGAGCTGATCAAGAGCAACATTGGTTAGGAAGCTCGATAAGACCCGATTTATTATGGTGGATCACAATTGAGATATGCCATGTGATTTTGTACCAAAGAAGTTTGCCATTTTTCATGAAATATATTCACATAAACAAGTAATCAAACCTTGGCATAATCCAGGGCGTGGCTGATCTTGCTGAATGAGAGTTCATACTTGTGCTGGGCCAATAACGACTTTGCCCAGATCTCCAGTGCTTCCACATTGTTGTATTTGCAACATTCTGTGAGTACTGAAATTATAGACACGGACCAGTTATTATGATGAAATCATAGACACGGACCAGTTATTGTGATGAAATCATAGACAAGGGCCAGTTATTGTGATGAAACCATAGACACGGGCCTGTTATTGTGATGGAAGCATAGAAACAGGCATGTTATTGTGATGAAACCATAGACAAGGACCTGTTATTGTGACGAAACCATAGACAGGGGCAAGTTATTGTGATGAAATCATAGACAATAACCTGTTATTGTGATGAAATCATAGACAGGGGCGAGTTATTGTGATGAAATCAGGAAATGACCTGTTATTACGATGAAATCATAGACAGGGGCGAGTTATTGTGCTGTTATTGTGATGAAATCATAGGCAATGACCTGTTATTGTGATGAAATCATAGACAGGGGCGACTTATTGTGATAAATCATAGACAATGAAAAGTTATTGTGATGCAATCATAGACAGGGGGCGATGTTATTGTGATGCAGGTTATTGTGATGCAGGTTATTGTGATGCAATCATAGACAATAACCTGTTATTACGATGAAATCATAGACAGGGGCGAGTTATTGTGATGAAATCATAGGCAATGACCTGTTATTGTGATGAAATCATAGACAATGACAAGTTATTGTGATGCAATCATAGACAGGGGGCGAGGTTATTGTTATACAATCATAGACAATGACCTGTTAATTGTGATGAAATCATAGACAATGACAAGTTTATTGTGATGCAATCATAGACAGGGGGCGAGGTTATTGTTATAAATCATAGACAATAACCAATGACAAGTTATTGTGATGAAATCATAGGCAATGACCTGTTATTGTGATGAAATCATAGACAATGACAAGTTATTGTGATGCAATCAATAGAACAGGGGGGCGAGGTTATTGTGATGAAATCATAGGACAATGACAAGTTATTGTTGATGCAATCATGACAGGGGGGGCGAGGTTATTGTGATGAAATCTATAGACAATGACTGTTATTGTGATGAAATCATAGACAGGGGGGCGAGGTTATTGTGATGGAAATCATAGACAATGAACAAGTTATTGTGATGCAATCATAGACAGGGGGGCGAGGTTAGGTTATTACAATACATAGACAATGACCGTTATTGTGATGAAATCATAGACAATGACAAGTTATTGTGATGCAATCATAGACAGGGGGCGAGGTTATTGTTATACAATCATAGACAATGACCTGTTATTGTGATGAAATCATAGACAATGACAAGTTATTGTGATGCAATCATAGACAGGGGGCGAGGTTATTGTTCCCTAACAATCATAGACAATAACCTGTTTTTACGATGAAATCATAGACAGGGGCGAGTTATTGTGATGAAAAAAATCATAGACAATGAAAAGTTATTGTGATGCAATCATAGACAGGGGGCGATGTTATTGTGATGCAGGTTATTGTGATGCAGGTTATTGTGATGCAATCATAGACAATAACCTGTTATTACGATGAAATCATAGACGGGCGAGTTATTGTGATGAAACATAGGCAATGACCTGTTATTGTGATGAAATCATAGACAATGACAAGTTATTGTGATGCAATCATAGACAGGGGGGCGAGGTTATTGTTATACAATCATTACGATGAAATCACAGACAGGGGCGATTTATTGTGATGAAATCTAGCAATGACTGTTATTGTTGATAAATCATAGACAATTCAAAAGTTATGTGATGCAATCATAGACAGGGGCGAGGTTATTGTGATAAATCATAGACAATGACAAGTTATTGTGATGCAATCATAGACAGGGGCGAGTTATTGTGATGAAATCATAGGCAATTACCTGTTATTGTGATGAAATCAGACAATTACAAGTTATTGTGATGAAATCATAGGCAATGACCTGTTATTGTGATGAAATCATAGACAATGACAAGTTATTGTGATGCAATCATAGACAGGGGGGCGAGGTTATTGTGATGAAATCATAGACAATGACAAGTTATTGTGATGCAATATAGACGGTGGGGGCTAGGTTATTGTGTTGAAATCATAGACAATGACAAGTTATTGTGATGCAATCATAGACAGGGGGGCGAGGTTATTGTGATGAAATCATAGACAATGACAAGTTATTGTGATGCAATCATAGACAGGGGCGAGTTATTGTGATGAAATCATAGGCAATGACCTGTTATTGTGATGAAATCATAGACAATGACAAGTTATTGTGATGCAATCATAGACAGGGGGCGAGGTTATTGTGATGAAATCATAGACAATGACAAGTTATTGTGATGCAATCATAGACAGGGGCGAGTTATTGTGATGAAATCATAGGCAATGACCTGTTATGTGATGAAATATAGACAATGACAAGTTATTGTGAGCAATCATAGACAGGGGGCGAGGGTTATTGTGATGAAATCATACGACAATGACAAGTTATTGTGATGCAATCATAGACAGGGGCGAGTTATTGTGATGAAATCATGGCAATTACCTTGTAGTGATGAAATCATAGACAATGACAAGTTATTGTGATGAAATCATAGGCATGACCTATTGTGATGAAATATAGACAATGACAAGTTATTGTGATGCAATCATAGACAGGGGGCGAGGTTATTGTGATGAAATCATAGACAATGACCAAGTTATTGTGATGCATCATAGACAGGGGTTGAGTTATTGTGATGAAATCATAGGCAATTACCTGTTATTGTGATGAAATCATAGACATTGACAAGTTATTGTGATGAAATCATAGGCAATTGACCTGTTATTGTGATGAAATATAGGACAATGACAAGTTATTGTGATTGGCAATTCATAGACAGGGGGCGAGGTTATTGTGATGCAAATCATAGACAGGGGGCGAGGTTATTGTGATGAATCATAGACAATGACAAGTTCTTGTGATGCACATAGACAGGGGCGAGTTATTGTGATGAAATCATAGGCAATTACCTGTTATTGTGATGAAATCATAGACAATGACAAGTTATTGTGATGAAATCATAGGCAATGACCTGTTATTGTGATGAAATCATAGACAATGACAAGTTATTGTGATTGCAATCATAGACAGGGGGCGAGGTTATTGTTGAAATCAAAAGACAATAGCAGGTTATTACGATGAAATCATAGACAGGGGGGGGGGCGAGGTATTGTGATGAAATCATAGACAATGACAAGTTATTGTGATGCAATCATAGACAGGGGCGAGTTATTGTGATGAAATCATAGGCAATGACCTGTTATTGTGATGAAATCATAGACAATGACAAGTTATTGTGATGCAATCATAGACAGGGGGCGAGGTTATTGTGATGAAATCATAGAGGAATGACAAGTTATTGTATGCAATCAATTGACAGGGGCGAGTTATTGTGATGAAATCAGGCAATTACCTGTTATTGTGATGAAATCATAGACAATGACAAGTTATTGTGATGAAATCATAGGCAATGACCTGTTATTGTGATGAAATCATAGACAATGACAAGTTATTGTGATGCAATCATAGACAGGGGGCGAGTTATTGTGATAAATCATAGGACAATGACCAGTTATTGTGATGCAATCATAGACAGGGGCGAGTTATTGTGATGAAATCTTAGGCAATGACCTGTTATTGTGATGAAATCTAGACAATGAAACAAGTTATTGTGATGCAATCATAGACAGGGGCGTGGTTATTGTGATAATCATAGACAATGAGGGGCGAGGTTATTGTGATGAAATCATAGACAATGACAAGTTATTGTGATGCAATCATAGACAGGGGGCGAGGTTATTGTGATGAAATCATAGACAATGACAAGTTATTGTGATGCAATCATAGACAGGGGCGAGTTATTGTGATGAAATCATAGGCAATGACCTGTTATTGTGATGAAATCATAGACAATGACAAGTTATTGTGATGCAATCATAGACAGGGGGCGAGGTTATTGTGATGAAATCATAGACAATGACAAGTTATTGTGATGCAATCATAGACAGGGGCGAGTTATTGTGATGAAATCATAGGCAATGACCTGTTATTGTGATGAAATCATGACAATGACAAGTTATTGTGATGCAATCATAGACAGGGGGCGAGGTTATTGTGATGAAATCATAGACAATGACAAGTTATTGTGATGCAATCATAGACAGGGGCGAGTTATTGTGATGAAATCATAGGCAATTACCTGTTATTGTGATGAAATCATAGACAATGACAAGTTATTGTGATGAAATCATAGGCAATGACCTGTTATTGTGATGAAATCATAGACAATGACAAGTTATTGTGATGCAATCATAGACAGGGGGCGAGGTTATTGTGATGCAATCATAGACAGGGGGCGAGTTATTGTGATGAAATCATAGACAATGACAAGTTATGATGCAATTCATAGACAGGGGCGAGTTATTGTGATGAAATCATAGGCAATTACTGTTATTGTGATGAAATCATAGACAATGACAAGTTATTGTGATGAATCATAGGCAAAATGACCTGTTATTGTGATGAAATCATAGACAATGACAAGTTGTTGTGATGCAATCATAGAGGGGGCGGGTTATTGTGATGAAATCATAGACAATAGCAGGTTATTACGATGAAATCATAGACAGGGGGGGGGGCGAGGTATTGTGAGAAATCATGACAATGACAAGTTATTGTGATGCAATCATAGACAGGGCTGTTATTGTGATGAAATCATAGGCAATGGACCTGTTATTGTGATTGAAATCATAGGCAATGACCTGTTATTGTGATGATCATAGACAATGACAAGTTATTGTGATGCAATCATAGACAGGGGGGGGGACGGAGGTTATTGTGATGAAATCATAGTTCAATGACAAAGTTATTGTGATGCATCAGACAGGGGCGTGTTTATTGTGATGAAATCATAGGCAATTACCTATTGTGATGAAATCATAGACAATGACAAGTTATTGTGATTGCAATCATAGACAGGGGACGATTATTGTGATGAAATATAGACAAATGACAAGTTTATTGTGATGCAATCATAGACAGGGGCGAGTTATTGTGATGAAAATCATAGGCAATTACCTGTTATTGTGATGAATCATAGACAATGACAAGTTATTGTGATGAAATCATAGGCAATGACCTGTTATTGTGATGAAATCATAGACAATGACAAGTATTGTGATGCAATCATGACAGGGGGCGAGGTTATTGTGATGATCATAGACAATAACAGGTTATTACGATGAAATCTAGACAGGGGCGAGTTATTGTGATGAAATCATAGGCAATGACCTGTCATTGTGATGAAATCACAAACAGGGGCGAGTTATTGTGATGCAATCATAGACAACAACCTGTTATTGTGATGAAATCATAGACAATGGCAAGTTATTGTGATGCAATCATAGATAACAACCTGTTATTCTGATGAAATCATAGTTTTCAACATTTCCTGTTATTGTGATGAAAATCATAGACAATGGCAAGTTATTGTGATGCAATCATAGATAACAACCTGTTATTCTGATGAAATCATAGACAAGGGCCTGTTAGTGTGATGGAATCATAGACAATTGCCAGTTACTTTGATTAAATCATAGACAATGGCCTGTTATTGTGATGAAATCATAGACACTAACCTGTTAATGTAATGTGATGAAATAATAGACAGGGGCGAGTTATTGTGATGAAATCATAGACCAGGACAAGTTATTGTGATGCAATCATAGACAGGGGCGAGTTATTGTGATGAAATCATAGGCAATGACCTGTTATTGTGATGAAATCATAGACAGGGGCGAGTTATTGCGATGAAATCAAAGACAATTGCCAGCTACTGTGATGAAATCATAGACAAGGGCCTGTTATTGTGATGAAATCATAGACAATGGCCAGTTACTGTGGTGAAATCATAGACAATAGCCTGTTATTGTGATGAAATCATAGAAAATTACCAGTTACTGTGATGAAATCATATACAAGGGCCTGTTATTGTGACGAATTCATAGACACGTGCCAGTTACTGAGATTAAATCATAGACAAGGGCCAGTTATTGTGATGACATCATAGACAAGGGCCAGTTATTGTGATGAAATCATAGACACGTGACTGTTATAGTGACGAATTCATAGACACGGGCCAGTTACTGAGATGAAAGCATAGACAAGGGCCAGTTATTGTGATGAAATCATAGACACGTGACTGTTATAGTGACGAATTCATAGATACGGGCCAGCTACTGAGATGAAAGCATAGACAAGGGCCTGTTATTGTGATGAAATCATATACAAGGGCCAGTTACTGAGATGAAAGCATAGACAAGGGCCAGTTATTGTGATGAAATCATAGACACGTGACTGTTATAGTGACGAATTCATAGATACGGGCCAGTTACTGAGATGAAAGCATAGACAAGGGCCTGTTATTGTGATGAAATCATATACAAGGGCCAGTTATTGTGATGACATCATAGACAAGGGCCAGTTATTGTGATGACATCATAGACACGGGACTGTTATTTTGACGATGTCATAGACACGGGCCAGATACTGAGATGAAAACATAGACACGGGCCAGTTACTGAGATGAAAGCATAGACAAGAGCCTGTTATTGTGATGAAATCATAGACAAGGGCCAGTTATTGTGATGAAATAATAGACAAGGGCCATTCTTGTAATGAAATCATATACACGGGACTGTTATTGTGATTGTCTCATAGACAATGGTCAGTTATTGTGATGAAATCATAGACACTTGACTGTTATTGTGACGAATTCATAGACACGGGCCAGTTACTGAGATGAAAGCATAGACAAGAGCCTGTTATTGTGATGAAATAATAGACAAGGGCCAGTTCTTGTAATGAAATCATAGACACGGGACTGTTATTGTGATTGTCTCATAGACAATGATCAGTTATTGTGATGAAATCATAGACAAGGGCTAGTTATTGTAATGAAATCATAGACACGGGACTGTTATTGTGATTGTCTCATAGACAATGGTCAGTTATTGTGATGAAATCAAAGACAAGGGCCAGTTATTGTGATGAAATCATAGACACTTGACTGTTATTGTGACGAATTCATAGACACGGGCCAGTTACTGAGATGAAAGCATAGACAAGAGCCTGTTATTGTGATGAAATAATAGACAAGGGCCAGTTCTTGTAATGAAATCATAGACACGGGACTGTTATTGTGATTGTCTCATAAGACATAGTCATAGATCAGCTTGGGTTATTGTGATGAAATCATGACTTGACTGTTATTGTGACGAATTCATGACAGGGCCATTACGATGAGTAGACATTGACTGTTATTGTGAGAAATAATGACGGGCCATTCTTGTATGAAATATAGACACGGGACTGTTATTAGTGTTGTCTAGACTGATCAGTAGTGATGAAATCAGTAGAAGGGCTGTTATTGTGATGAAATAATAGACAGGGTTCCGTGTTCTTGTGAGTTTGAAGGGTGTGTGAAAGTGAGTGTTGTTGATCTGGGCCGTTCTTGTGATAGACACGACTGTTATTGTGATTGTCTCATAGACAGGTGATCATATTATTGTGATGAAATCATAGACAAGGGCTAGTTATTAGATGATGAAATCATAGACACGACTAGTTTATTGTTATTGTCTCATAGACAATGGTCAGTTATTGTGATGAAATCATAGACAATGGCTTGGTATTGTGATGAAATCATAGACAAGGGCCAGTTATTGTAATGAAATCATAGACACGGGACTGTTATTGTGATTGTCTCATAGAAAATGGTCAGTTATTGTGATGAAATCATAGACAAGGGCCAGTTCTTGTAATGAAATCATAGACACGGGACTGTTATTGTGATTGTCTCATAGACAATGGTCAGTTATTGTGATGAAATCATAGACAAGGGCCAGTTATTGTGATGAAATCATAGACACGTGACTGTTATAGTGACGAATTCATAGACACGGGCCAGTTACTGAGATGAAAGCATAGACAAGGGCCAGTTATTGTGATGAAATCATAGACACGTGACTGTTATAGTGACGAATTCATAGATACGGGCCAGTTACTGAGATGAAAGCATAGACAAGGGCCTGTTATTGTGACGAATTCATAGATACGGGCCAGTTACTGAGATGAAAGCATAGACAAGGGCCTGTTATTGTGATGAAATCATATACAAGGGCCAGTTATTGTGATGACATCATAGACACGGGACTGTTATTGTTATTGTCTCATAGAAAATGGTCAGTTATTGTGATGAAATCATAGACAAGGGCCAGTTCTTGTAATGAAATCATAGACACGGGACTGTTATTGTGATTGTCTCATAGACAATGGTCAGTTATTGTGATGAAATCATAGACAAGGGCCAGTTATTGTGATGAAATAATAGACAAGGGCCAGTTCTTGTAATGAAATCACAGACACGGGACTGTTATTGTGATTGTCTCATAGACAATGGTCAGTTATTGTGATGAAATCATAGACAAGGGCTTGTTATTGTGATGAAATCATAGACAAGGGCCAGGTATTGTGATGAAATAATAGACAAGGGCCAGTTCTTGTAATGAAATCATAGACACGGGACTGTTATTGTGATTGTCTCATAGACAATGGTCAGTTATTGTGATGAAATCATAGACAATGGCCAGTTCTTGTAATGAAATCATAGACACGGGACTGTTATTGTGATTGTCTCATAGACAATTGTCAGTTATTGTGATGAAATCATAGACAATGGCTAGTTATTGTGATGACATCATAGACAAGGGCCAGCTATTGTGATGAAATCATAGACACTTGACTGTTATTGTGACGAATTCATAGACACGGGCCAGTTACTGAGATGAAAGCATAGACAAGGGCCTGTTATTGTGATGAAATCATAGACAAGGGCCAGTTATTGTGATGAAATCATAGACACGGGAATGTTATTTTGACGAATTCATTACAGGGCCGTTACTGAGTGAAAGCTAGACGGGCCAGTTACGAGATGAGCATAGAAACAAGGGCTGTTATTGTGATGATCATAGACAAGGGCCATTGTGAGAAATCATGACGGGAATGTTATTTTGCGATTCATACACGGGCCAGTTACTTGAGATGATGGCATGACAGGGCCAGTACGAGATGAAAGCAATAGGGACAAGTTATATTGTGATGGAAATCATAGACAAGGGCAAGTTATTGTGATGAAAATCAATGACAAGCAAGTTATGTTAATGCAATCATAGACACGGGACTGTTATTGTGATGAAATCATAGACAAGGGCCAGTTATTGTGATGAAATCATAGACACGGGAATGTTATTTTGACGAATTCATATACACGGGCCAGTTACTGAGATGAAAGCATAGACACGGGCCAGTTACTGAGATGAAAGCATAGACAAGGGCCAGTTATTGTGATGGCATCATAGACAAGGGCAAGTTATTGTGATGAAATCATAGACAAGGGCAAGTTATTGTAATGCAATCATAGACACGGGACTGTTATTGTGATGGACTCATAGACAATGACCAATTATTGTGATGGACTCATAGACAATGACCAATTATTGTGATGAAATCATAGACAATGGCCAGTTATTGTGATGAAATCATGGACAATGGCCAGTTATTGTGATGAAATCATGGACAATGGCCAGTTATTGTGATGAAATCATAGACAAGGACATGTTATTGTGATTGAAATAATGCACAAGT